>JARHVA010005919.1:0-15000 GCA_037957365.1 Torreya grandis | reverse complement strand
TGGATAAAGCTTATAAGTTAAGCAACTATGAAAATCTAACTTGCTCTTTGGTGACCTATTCGGATTCTCTGAGCTACCTTACTTATAAGTTCATAAGTAAAGAACATAAAGAAAACTGATTTGCTCCTATAGAACCATTCATGTTTTTTGACTGATTTTAGTTATAAATCTTATAATCAAAGCACATGTTTAAATATGATTTGCTCTTTGTGATCCATTTGGGTTCTCCAAACTCACTTTAGATTTTCCCAGCTTGAAGACTTTGGGCTTTCAGAATTAAAGACTTTGGACTTTTCAAACCTGATTAATTCCCAATAGCTAGTTCGCTACCCTAAATTTGTCATCCCTTGACCTATCACTCCACTGGGACATGTCCTTCAAGAATATTTCCTATGGCCTTTTTCTTGGGTTCTTCCTTCGGGTTTTTCTCCTAAATAAATTCCTTTAGATAATTTATCTAAAGGAATTCCTTTAGACTTTTTGGAAAGTGTCCCTTCAAACTTTTCAAAGGGCACTTTGGAAGCAAAAGTGACCCTTCAAAAAATTATGAAGGGAACTTTGAGATTAAAAGTGACCCTTCAAAAAATTCTAAAGGGCACTTTGAGAGCAAAAGTGACCCTTTAGAAAATCTTGAAGAGCACTTTTGAAAGAGAGTGACCCTTTAGACTTTTCTAAAGGGCACTTTGGAAGAAAAAGTGACCCTTCAGAAAATTTCAAAGGGCACTTTGAAACAAAGTGTCCCTTCAGATTTTTCCAAAGGGCACTTGGAAGAACTTCAAGACAAAGTGTCCCTTCAAAAAAATCATGAAGGGAACTTTGAAACAAAGTGTCCATTTGGATTTTTTTGAAGGGCACTATTAGATAAAAGTGAGACAAAGTGTACCTTAAAAATAATTTTGAAGGGCACTTGGAAGAAAATTGGCCCTTTATAAATTCTAAACGGCACTTTAAAGACAAAGAAGGAAAAGGACAAGGAAGGATAGCTAAGAAAAAGGCTGAACAAAATCCTAAAATGAGATAAACACTTTTATAATGTTAGCTCAGAACAAAAGTGAATAAGGAAACTTTATTTAGTCAAGTTTATAAGGGGGAAAATTGGCTAACATTTTAGTGATTCCCAAGGGAGGCATGCCTATTATGCCTAAGACCAGTTGCCATAAATCCTTCTAATTGTGCATGGAGTCATGCATAAGGCACTCAAAAATTGACTAAACAAGCTTTGGCTCAAGAACACATAGCTAGGTGAACAAACACATAAGGCAAAGATGCTCACCAAATAAGAGGAAGAAAATACAACACTCATGCAACAATTCACTTAGGGAAAACAACAAACAACAAAACAAAGGAAGCACATGGCCAATGAAACAAAGGAAACACACCTAAACTAGTATTTACAAGGAGACAAGCAAGGGTTAGTGGTGAGATTTCAAGTGTGTCCCATTTATAGGGATGGTCAACTCTTTCCCCATCTTGGAAAACTGGAAGGAGTTGCTTTACTTGCACTTGGTGATGATGTAAGGTCCACTCCACAAGGTGTCAAACTTTGTACGTCTACCTAGATTTGCCTTGTCTTCATCCCATTTAAATACCAAGTCACCCTCTTTGAACACTCTTGAAATTACCCTCTTGTCAAAGAACTTATTTAAGAGTATTTGGTGATGCTCCATGGCCTTGTGTGCATCACTCCTTACTTCCTATAGTTGCATCAATTCTATTAATCAGACCTCCATTGGAGTGTTATCAAGTATTTCTAACTATTGTACAAGTTATATAGTATGGATTTATTGAGATATGGAGATCTGAGATTCCTTCCCATAAACCATCACAAATGGAGAGTTACTAGTTGATTTCTTGGGGGTAATCCTGTCAGCCCATAAGGCTATCTTTAGCTTGCTATGTTAGGTTCTTTGATTTTTCTCTAATTTTCTCTCTTGATTATTTTGATGAGGTTATTGTTGGTAGGCTTAGCCAATCCATTAATTTGAGGGTAATATTTGGATGAGGTACTATAGTGAACTCCATTCCTTGTTATCCAATAAGAAGTTTTAACACTTATAAAAGCAAGTGTATTATTAGAAATGATGACATGGGTAACTCCAAACCTTGTCACAATGTTGTCATAGAACTCCAAGATAGCTTTTTCTTTGGCTCCTTCAATGCAATAGCCTCTACCCACCTTGTAAAGTATTCAGTGGTAGTCAATATCCATTTGTGTCTAGCACTTGATGGAGGGTTGATCATGCCAATGAAATCAAGACCCCATTGCATGAAAGGCTAGTCCACTTAGAGAGGTTTTAATGGAAGTCTAAAAGTTTTTATTTGCCTACAAAGAAGGCACATTGAAGAAAATTTATAACCCATTAGTAGTAGTCCTTAAAAATACTAAGCCAATCATAACCATCCCTCATTATTTTTGTAGCTGTCATCTTAGGGGATAAATGACCACCATCTGTGCCATCATGAAACTTCTCTAGTAGCATGTCAGACGAATCATTGTTAACACATCTTAGTGTCACACTATTAATGTCATTTCTAAAGATGACACTATCGATAAGGTAGTAAGGGATGGTTTATAATCTAAAATATCTCCTTTGAGACTTGTTCAAGCTATTGGGACACACGATTTTGAAGAAAACTAATGATGTCTTATGTCTAACTTTGAGCTTGCATTTTATCAGTTGGTTGAGGTTGAACTTGGTTGGCCAAGAATTAATCCTTTGGCTCTTGAAGATATAAAGGCATATTTTCACATAATCCTCTTCCGCTTACCAAGTTTTTCACTTTAATATCCACATCATACTCCATCACCTTTGTAATCCATTCAACTCTCTTCACATTGTGGTCCTTACTTAGGAGAAACTCCTTGGTGCTAGGATGAGAAACCATGACATGTATCTTATTGGTGGAAACCATGTGCTTTAATTTATTTATACCTCTAATAAATATTAGAGTCTACTTCTCAACAAAAGAATTCTTGACCTCATAATCCTCCAACCCTTGGCTGAAGAATGCAATTGGCTACTCAACCTCTTCATCATTATTCTACATAATCATAGTTGAGATTGTGTCAAGGTTAGAAAAGGTGTAAAGTATTACATATTTGGAAAAATTTGGGTTCAGGAGAGTAGGATATTCTTCAATTACTCTCTTGATTTCCTCAAAATGTCTCCTACTTTCCTTTGTCCAAGCAAAAGCTTGGTTATTCTTGAGCATGACTGTGATAGGATTTACCATAGTTATAAATCTTAGAATAAACCTCCTTAAAAAGTTTATTTTCCCCAAGAATATTTGAAGTCCCTTCTTGTACTAAGGTAAGGACAAGCCGAGGATAACCTCAATCCTTTTGAGGTCAATATCCAGGCCTTCCTTTAAATGATATGACCCAAAAGCTTGCCTTCATGAATAATAAAGATTCAATTTTTTAGATTAGGGGATATTATATACTCCCTGCATATCTCAAACACCTACCTTAGGTGCTCCATGTGATGAGTAGCATCTTTGGAAAAAATGGCTATATCATCAAGATATAAAAGTAAAAACTTGTTGATCAAAACTTTGAAATCCATGTCCATCACTGTTTAAAACATGGTTCCAACATTTGATAAACTAAAAGGCATCTTATTGTAAGAAAAGGTCCCCCATTATGTAGTGAAGGTTATCTTACATGGATCTTCTTCATTGAACAATATCAGGTTATATCTTAAATAACCATTAAGATGTGGGAAGTGTTGAGAACCTAAAATAACTTTAAAAATTTGCTCCATGAAAGGCAGTGGATAATGATCCTTAAGAGACACTCTATTAATATCTCAAAAATCCACACACAATCTAATTTATTCATTATTCTTATGGATAGGCATAATATTAGCTACCCAAGTTAAGTTCTTGATAGGAAATATAATCCTAGACTCAATCAGCTTAATCAGCTCCTTTATCAATTCTTCTATCATAGGATTGATATGCCTTTTCTTTCCTTGGCTGGTTTGGCTCTAGATTCTAACTCAATGGTGTGATGAGATAGACTTATATCAAACCCTTTAAAATATTTGTATTCCAAAGCAAAGATATCATGGAACTCTTTACATAGTTTAATAAAGGCCTACTTTGTAGACAAAGAGTAAAGCTTACCGATCTTCAGAAGCTTGTCCTTGTAAATCATGACTCTCTCATAATTCTCTTTCTTTATGGACATGCTCACTCTTTCCTTCTTATTTTTATCATATTCATTGAAGACACTCTCTAAGGTAATCTTCCCATTAGGTATCTTGTTTCTATTTAGCTATATAATTTTTTATTCATAATGATCATGCAATATCCTTTGGTTCTTTGAGGACAAACCTACCTCATTTTGCAAGAAGTGTGCAATGTGTTCATTACTTTCAAATAGCTACCATGACACTTCATTATCTAGGATAGAGGGTCTCATAAAGATCTTGATATGAGATTGATATTTCTCTTATCTGAGATCAATATCTATATGAAAATATGTACCTATGGTAGCCAATCTATTAGCATGTTTATTGAAATCACTTGGTATGGGTTGTATGTTGAAGGCATCAAAGTATTCAAGTAGGTACCATACCCTATGCTTTTAGGATTTTAGAAAGGGGTTCTTAGATGTAGCTTTATTTCTTACTTGGTGGACGATCACCTCACTATCTCTATAACCTTTAAATTCTTGATCCCTACCCTCTTTTCCCATTGGAGGCCATAAACTAGGACTTCATATTTTGCCACATTACAGGTGTAGTTGAAGTAGAATCTATAAGAGGATTAGTATTTATTATTTGATGTATAAAAAATTATGATGCTAGATATTTCTCCCACTTTTGTCCTTGAACCATCAAAAAACATTTCTCACATCCCTTCAAGCTCATGATCTTCATTAGTGAGTAAAGTGATTGGAGCATCCTTTTCATGCATATAATAAATTGAAAAATTAGTCTCTTCTATGAAGGTCTAATGATCAATTCCATGTGTCTCAATGTCGTATTAATCAAGGAAAAGATAAAAAATACCATTAAGTGGGGATAATGTTTCACCATTTATGATAGTTTATTCTTCTTTATTGATTAGACATTTCTAATTTGAATCTGTCTCTATGTATGGCTGAATATGAAACCTTGCTAAGGGATGAGTCCTTATAGTCACCTTGGTCCTATATCTTTTTTTCAAAGATATAAAAGACTAGTTAGTATAAATTTATCTTTATATCTTTACTACGAATTCCCTTGATGAGCAAATAGTAAAATGTGTTGGAAGGTCTACCACCATAACATCATGAATGATGGGGAAACTTGGCCAACCATGAAGAAAGACTTTGAATCCTTTGACCAACACCATTATATTAGTTGATGTCCCATCTACCTAAAATACACCTTTACTATGTGGTTCATATTTCAACCCCAATTTGTCAACCACCACTTAGGCATGACAGTGGTACATGCTCCACTATCCATAATGCAATTGTGAACCAACTTGTCTCCCATAATGAGTGTGAGGTAAAAAGATGGAGTATTTTCAAATTTGGTGGAGGGTTATAAAATATGATTTTTGGAATTATTAAGGGCCACACCATTGTGCTTAGAAACTTGAGGGGTTATATGAATATTTAAAAGTTGCTCTTGTAAGATCTCTTTTTGACCAAGCATATGCAAGACTTCCCATAGAGATATGCTTATCTTGGCATTATTCAATAAATAAAAAATGTTTAGATGGGAATTATTTGCCTTCTCTTGAATTATTTAAGGTAGTGAGGGATTCTAAACCTACTTCACTATAGGCTTGACAACCCTACTTGCATTTTAATTTTACTAAGGAGTATGACTAGTAGTAGGTGTTGTGCTAGAAGTCATAGCTTGTGGTCTTGGAGGCATCACTTGGAGTCACATGTACTCTTGTAACATCTCATAGATCTCGCTTTTTATATCTTATGTTGGTTGTAACTAACATGCTTTGATCTAACACATAATCATCTCTTTCTTAGAAGTTCATCATGCCTACACTTTGGTTGTTACCTTCACCATGGTTATCCCTTTGCATAAGGTCTATTTAATTTAAAGTTACACAAGGAGTAATTTCCAATTATGCCACCAAAGTTTATCTACCTTCTCCATCATTATACACAAACTGGCCTTGAGGTTGTCCCCATTTGTCCAAATGATTCTCTCTTTAGACTAGATTAACATTTACTAGAACAACATCCTTCATGACAGGAGTGAAATTAGGATTATAGGCATTGGGATTCCTATTTTAACCTTGATGAATATATCCTCTTCTTCGGTATTTGTATTAGGGTGAAGCTCTATATCCTTGTTGAAGATAATATTGATGATTAGGTGGAGTACTCATTTAGAACTAAGCTTGTTTGAGTTGAGCTCATAATGATTAGATTTCTTCATCCTTGTCCACAACATTATCCATATTCTTGGGAAAGGCTCTTTGCTTCACATTGGCATTAGGAAGTTACGCTATTCTCATATATTCAATTGAATCATGGGACATCAAAGGCATATAAAGTCTTAGAGGGATATTTATAACATGTGTTAAGATATTATTAGATTTAATGGCTAGCTCATATGCACCTAGTACAGTGAAACCTCCCATTGATTGTAACATAACAAGTACACTAGTCCCAATAACTTTGAGGTAATTGGATAATATAAAGCTTAGAGGGGGTCTCATGATAGGTGGTAGCCTATGCCATGTCCTCTAAAATCTTTTATTGAAATCCCCCATATATTCATTAAGACCTCTTTTAATTACATTCAAATAATTAATCAATGAAGTATGGTCACCTTTATTTTCAAATCTTGTTACCAACAATTCCCTAAAACCATCCCAACTTGTGATGTAGCCACCTTTCAATATTTTGTACTAGTCAAGTGCCTTGCTTTTTAGAGACATAGCCAACAATCTAATGGCTATATTGGCTTAGGTAAATTATGGAAATTATATAAGTTTGAAATGTCTCTAACATGCTCAGATGTTTTAATAGAACCGTCACCATTAAAATTAGGTAAAATCTTGATAGCATTAGGAGGAATAGGGTCATATGTAGGAAGGCTAATGGGATTTTGAATTTTAAAAGCTCAAAAAGGTTGATGTTTATCCATTTTTATTCTTTACCCTATTTATATTCTTTCCCCTTGATCTCATATCTCTTCATCTTCTTCAAAATCTTCCTCTTCTTCTGCAAAACCTCCTTGACAAGGAGATCTTAGGGCTAGGATTGGTTTAGGGCATTATTCTTCAAGAAGAGTTTCATCTAAAGGGCCTTGATTAGAAATCCTAGATGACCTAGTGAGGAACATGAAGTATAATGTGGAAAACTTGATCTATAAAAAGGGATTCCCACATTTTTGGAGTATCCAAATGTTAGGTTAAGGATATTTCTACAACCTTAGGCTTGTCAAGTCTAGCATTCACCTTAACATGTAAATAACTAGGAACTGGGGTCCCACTACGTATGTCATAACTATTGTATCCAAATCTTACACCCTATAAGAGGGTGTTTAGGCCTCGTCTGTATTTGGGCAATGTTGGGACATTTCTAGGCATGTGGCTATGCCTATAGGTTGAAATAAACCTCTAGGTTTGAAGGGCTAGCTACCTAAATAAGTCTTTACAAAATAACATCTATTTAAACCAGCCTACTAAGAAGAAAAGGGTTATAAAACTATAGAAAATTTAATTCTATTCTAATTTTGGTGATACACCAAAATTATCTTCCACATGAGTGCCACATCATAGTGCACAATACAACAAAAGACACAAACCATTTCCAAGCTCTAAAAATCTAACACAATTATTTCAACACAGAGGTGAGATGTGAAAAATAACATAAGGTAAATGAATTTAAAAGGGAAAGTGTTTTCTCATTTCAAAAAAATAATACTCATTCAAGATTTCAACACATTTAAACACACACTTGTGACTTGTTAGACCCAAGATTCTTGTTTAGATGTGAAGGGAAAAGAATAAAAGGATGAAAATCATCACATACTATTACTGTGCATCTCTTACACACTCAGAACATTCTCTAGAAGCATGAAAGGAAAATAATTATGCTAATGTTTAAAGGTAGAGTGTGGTGGCATTCCAGTAGGGCTTCATCATACTATCTATGGATCCTTTTTCCCTTGTATAAGGAAAGTATTTATAGTAAAAGGAGAAGATGAGGAGGTCTTTGGCATCAAAGGGAAGGAATCCATTTTATTGGAAGTCTCCATCTTTAGCTTCTATTGACTTTGCCAAATATGCTCATTTGAGCCACCTGATTGACCCATGTCACCCTCTCAAACATCTTTAGCTTGCCCTCTAGAATATGCTTCTCCAATACCTGCCAAGTGGGATCAAGATATTTTTCAATGGAAAAAAAATAGTTATTGTAAGTGGAGCCAATGATAAAAAAATTGTCCCAATGCCTAACGTCTTCACCTCAACTTCTCACCCTTTTCTATGGCTCTCAAAAATGGTATAGATTTTGATTTTGTGCTATTGATCTAGTTGGCATAGATGCTTGTAGATCATTCTCCATGTATTCCTCTCTTGTCACATGGTAGCTTCTCATTTGTCTATTCATGGCTCTTATACACCATCACTTAGCCATTATATCAAGCTTATAAGCTAAGCAACTCTAAACATATGATTTTATCTTTGGTGACCTATTCAAGTTCTCTAAGCTACTTTACTTATTAGTTCATAAGTAAATCACTTGAAGAAACCTAATTTGGTCTTGTAGATCCATTCAGGTTTTTGACCAACTTTACTTATAAAGATTATAAGAAATCGCTTGCTTAAACCTAATTTTATCTTGGTGACCCATTTAGGTTTTTTGAACTAACTTACTTTGAAGTTTCCTATATTGAATACTTCAATATTTTAGAGCTTGAATACTTCAAAATTTTCAATCCTGACTACTTCCCAAGAGCTAGTTCTTTACCCTAAATTTGACATCCCTTGACTCGTCACTCCACTGGGACATGTCATTCAGGAATATTTCTTGTAGCCTTTTTCTTAGGTTATTTCCTTAAAGTTTTTCTCCTTAAGGAATTCCTTCAGACAATTTGTCCAAAGGAAATCTTTCAGAATTTTTGGAAAGTGTCCATTCAAACTTTTCAAAGGGCACTTTGGAAGCAAAAGTGACCCTTCAAAAAAATTTGAAGGGAACTTTGAGAGAAAAAGTGACCCTTAAAAAAATTTTGAAGGGTACTTTGAGAATAAAAGTGACCTTAAAAAATCCCAAAGTGCACTTTTGAAAGAGAGTTACCCTTCATACTTTTTTGAAGGGCACTTCGGAAGAAAAAGTGACCCTTCAAAAAATTATGAGGGGCACTTTGAAACAAAGTGTCCCTTCAATCTTTTTTGAATGTCACTTGGAAGAACTTCGAGACAAAGCATCCCTTTAGAAAAATTCCAAAGGGAACTTTGAGACAAAGTGTCCCTTTATAAAAATTATGAAGGGCACTTGGAAGAAAAGTGACCCTTAAGAAATTCTAAAGCACACTTTAAAAACAAGGAGAAATACAAGGAAGGATAGACAAGGAAAATGATAAATAAAAACCTGAAATGGGAGAAACACTTGTGAAATGTTGGCTCAAAACAAAAGTTCAAAATTAAACTATATTTATTCAATTTTCTAAGGGGGGAAAATTGGCTAACAGTCTCTCTTGGTTTCCTCTCCTTTAGTTTGTTTCCATACCATTGCCTCCTCATCACTTTTCTAAATATAATCTTTTAAAAAAAAAAAATAGATTCCATTAAAAATATACATTCTTTTACCATTTTAGTTTAAGATCAATCCCTACCTCTTAACTTGAGCTTTATTTATTTTCTTAACTCGTGTATGCTGATATTTGTGTTTAAGGCTGAGTTGTTTACTAGCCAAGTCCACTTTAGTCATTATAAAATAATATTTTTAATTTCAATTCTCAATGTAATCTATACATTAGACTTAGATTTTAAGTTAGTATTTTTAGGATATTAAATTTCTTTAAATATAAAATTTAATGGGTAATTATGTCTTTAAAATATAAAACAACTTAGTTAATAATTCCATTTATAAGAAGATAACTATTTTAATTAATTACCACTATATATATATATATAGACACACACACATCTTTTTTATTTAATAATTTTACTTATATTGATATCTATGAATATCAATAGTAGTTAACATAACATCTAATATCATTTTTAAAGGCATTATTACTAGTCTATTTCTAGATGAAGGATAGCTAAAAGAATACAAATACCGATTGGTTAAGCATAAACTCATCCAAACATAGTCAACATAACAATTATAAATAAATCATCATACACATTGAACTTTAGGTGGTATCATGATGAAATCACTCAATTAGATCAATCATAATCATATATGGAAAACATAAACATTGAAAAAATGCAAAAACACTCAAACACATAATAACTATTAAAACTATTGTATTGTGGTGTGTGTTGGGTTACTATTAGTTCCTTTGACATCCCCAAATCATCCCATTTATGCCATCCTCTTTGATTATGTTCCCCCTCCATCATGCTATAAGAGAGTAATCAATCCTTCATCTACCTCATGACAAGTAGGTAGTTAGTCTAAGACATCATATATATCAAAAACTAATGATGCATAACTAAAAAATATACATCCATAATGTAGAAAATAAGAAAGTACATCTATCACATAATTAATCCATCATGTAAATTAATCAATATATAACTATCCCATTACTAGTATATGTCACAAATCTCAAATAAAAGCAATACTAGTCAAATAATAACCATAATAATTAATTGATTCAAAGGCTATAATAATTAAGGTGAAATTGGGATTTAATAAATTCAACTTTAAGGATGCAACACATGTGCTTCAAGACTTGATAGATATATTTCAAACTCATTTATTGTTGTAACTCTATTTTGGACACTTGTCACTCTCTAAATCCTACACCCTTCTCTCTTATTCTCTCTCACTTTTATATAAATTGAGTCTTTATAGGCTATTTTTACATCCTACAGCCGGGTATAGTGAATCCTTGCCCATTTACAAGCCTTCAATTAATGTGAAAAGTTTATTTTTACCTCCTCCTTTGACTATTTTCAATGTGTATTCATGACTGGTTGATCTTGATAAGTGATTAGCTTTGAATCCTTGGCATGTTTATCCTTTTCTTGCATTCATATTCAGTTTGAGACTTTCTTGTAGGTCTTTTGAAATATCAAAGTGATATGTAAAGGTTTAGTGATTTGTATAGTCACTAACATCACTATATGACCTCTTGTATAGTCCTCCTAGCCCCATAAATATTTCATAACCTTCTCATAAAATGTTTATTTAAAGAGGTAGATTAGGATTAGTGTTTTTTAAGGTTAGTCTCATGGTTGATGTGCATATGCATCTAGTTGGTAGTGGTCAAACTATTTGTTACATCACTTCCATTAGAATAGGTTTCTCTCTCTTTTCCTATTAAGTTGATAGAGTAGTTTGTGAGCCTAAGTGATTCATCAAGAGGAGCTGCCCTTTAACCTATATATTCAATCCAAGTTTAGGCCACCCACATCCTATGATTTTCTTTATGTTATTATAAATTTAGAAGGCTTTAACTACCTTCCAAAGATGCAAATTTTGTTAATAATAGTTTTGGCATGCCCAATGGGTCAAAGGTATAAAGTAGTGGAAGGATTGTATGTTTTTTTCATCTAAATATTATATCTTGGAGGAATTCATAGCATCAATGGTGACTCTAATCTCAATCAACTAGCTCTTGTAGCCCAGACACTCATTTAATATAAGTTGTGTTTTAATTTACTTTCTTGATGAGGTTGTTATGGCTGAGTTTGAAGTAGATCTCAATTTAATTTAAGTTTATGAGGCATATAGATTTTATGGTACTCCCTATCAGCCCTATAATTAACCTTATCATTCCTATAATGAATATTATGAGCCTTATAATGATCCATATCAATCCTATGATTGTCATACTTTCTCCTCATGTGACTCTAACTACATACCTTAATATCCTTATGAATCTTTTTACCCCCCTTAATACCAAGAACATCACTCTTATCCACCTTATGATCAGCCTACATCATCCCTATATGGATATGGTGATGTAGATGAAAAAACTATTTTCAGCCATGATATCCTCCTCCTCCTCCTCTAGTAGATTCCTAAGGTTGTCAAGATGGAATAGATGAGATGAAGAGCAAAGTACCATAACGTACAAAAATATTTTGTTAAAATTCTCAATATAAATAAGTGATTATGTTTTTCATATTTGTATCTAATGATCCAATAGAGAGGAATGAGTTATTTATTGGAGAATATGGAACTTGGGATAGGTAGTAAACATATTTAAATCAGATGTGTCATGAACCTTCTTATGTTTCTGATCATCCTTCCTATGTTATATATCCTCATGAACCATTGTCCATCCTTAAATAAATCTAATTAAATCTCCAAGAGAACCTACTAGTGTCAAATTCATAACTTGGAACTAAGTAGTGAAATCTTGAGAAAAATAAAAGGAAGAAAGCCAAGATCAAATTATTGAATTCAAAGAATACCTTGTGTCTATTCAAGCCCCATTTTCCCTTCCTTAATAATCTAAAGTTTTTCCATCTTGGAAGTATATCTAATAAGGTGTTCAATAAAAGAGGAAGGTCCTAGTTGGTAAGATTGAAAATCAAGTTGAAATAATTGAATAACCTCAATAAGGTTATGAGAAGGAGGAGGTTATGGTTTTTTAAGATAATGAGGCACTCATAACCCAACTAAACTTGTTTTCTCTTTAAGAATTCCTACAAGAATATTACATTCTCAAGAGTAAAATTTGTAATAAAGCTCCCTCAATCCCCAAACCTATTCATGATCAGCCTACCATACCTCATGACTCATATCAAACTCATGAACATATTCAACAACATCCCACCATCTGCCTTCTTAAGAAGTAACCTATCCTTTGGAAGGAAAATGAAGAAGATCAAGTTATGATTGGAAATGATCAAGATGATTTAAATGTGTTTGAGGAAGAAATATTCATTGGTAATCAACTTAGGAAAGAGAAATGAAAATTATCTTTCAAAGATGAGGTTCTAGAAGATGATATTCATAGTAGGCTTCAAAAAGGAGTTTCAATTGCTTCTAACCTTATTGAGGTTGGAGTTGATTTTGATGTTGAAGGCTATCTAAGAAAACAAGATGAGGTTTTGAATGAATTTGAAATGGTTTCAAATGAGAAATTAGTTGAAATTGGAGTTGACTCCCAATCGCATCATGATTGCATAGAGAGGTTTGAGATTCTTGACATCCATATAGCTCTTAAGGATAACTTAGATGTTTTTCTAGTTTGTCTTTCTCATATTGATCAAAAAAGAGATAAAAGATGATTGGCATAATATTGAAGATATTTAAGGCATTTGAAAGGACACATTTCCTATTGATCATGTTCATGAGGAGATTGATGAAGATATATCCATTGAGTACCATGATATAGCTTGGACTGAGTATGTAAAGCTCCTTGAAGAGCTTGATGATCTTATAATAGATGATGAGAAAAATGAGGACACTCAATATGTGATGAAGGATCAAGAAACATGCTTAAATGGAGCATCATTAGATGATGTTTCAGATGAAAATAATACAGAATAGATCTTGAAGTAAAATATGGGTTCATCTTCATAAGTGATTGGTCTATTGTTGTTATTTCATTTCAAATCATGCCAAGAGGATTGGAAAGTAGGAAGAGTATGAAGAAAAAAAGAATAAGGCTCAAGAGGAAACTTACCTCAAACTATTCTCCATCTCATAGAGAAAAATATCTCACAAGCTTTCCCTTTAATCTAGAAGGGGGAAGTTATTTTTAGGTTAGTTGTACATACTAGTTACTCTCTTATTTTTTTTGTTCTTTAAGTACTTAGCTAACACATGTGTGTGTCTTGTCTCTTTGGATTTATGTGTGTTTCCTTATTTTGTTTGGTTTATATGTCAAATAATTTTGTTTTGTATTTTTAAAGGTATTTTTTAGGTATGAAGATAAGTGAAAGTGACTCCACTACCCAATGGAAGGAGAAGGCTACTAGTCTAGTTAGCATTACAGGCATGTTACCCCCATGAATCATCAAATTGTTGACCAATTTTGACCCCCAAGGTTAAAAAGTCAACCCATATATGTAAAAAATTTATTTTCATGTATTTTTATCCTTTTTCATATCTTTTTAATTCCTTTTGAGGTCATCAAATAACCTTCTCAAAGCCTTATTATCAATGTTTAAGTTTATTTTGCAAAAATCAGTTGTATTGGAGTTATAATGGTCTAGTCATGTCATGGTGTGATGAGAGTTGCTAAAATGGTGTCATAGAGCCCTTAGATTATTATCCAAGTAATTTCATGCCTTCACTACCTATTATGAACATTTCATGCTTCCTTTGAGAGATCAAGGTAATTTGTAAACTTTAAGGTAGTTTTTATGAAGGAAAAAGGTGTTTTGGACTAACTCCAACGTGTAATAAAGCTTCCTAGATAAATAATCCATAAAATAAAATTTGCAAGGTTATTTTAGAAGTTACATAACTTCCATATATGTCAAGGTGTCATAAAATGATTAGTGTTATAGTTAAATGCCAAAGAAGGGAGTTTCACTGACTTGTACACACTTAATGAACTCACTTTCAGGTGAAAATAGTTTATAAGTGTCTCTTAATATTTTATGAGTTATATTTATTATTGGAATTAATTTTAAGGTATTTATAATCCCAAAAGGCATTCCTTCTCTCCATCATTTCATTGGCAAACTCAAGAAGGCAATTTTCTCATGGATGGTATGTCTAAGAGAGAAAAAATTAGGGTCTAATATTTTTTCCAAAGTAAGGGGTTATATTAAGCTTAAAATTTATGGCATTGGTTTGAAAATTAATCCCATCTCTTTGATTAATAATAGATATGACTTGGTTTAAAATTAATAGTCAACCCTACAAGCTCAATTTTTCTCCTTGAA
>JARHVA010005918.1:932500-1059769 GCA_037957365.1 Torreya grandis | reverse complement strand
GTCAAATCAAGAAGATGCAGCTAAGGAAACAAAAAAATATAGGTGACTTGTGTGACCAAGAAGAAGAAATCATGATTGTGACATATATTATCAAGGCCAAACATGTTTAATTCTTCCATAATGATGAAAATATGGAGCAAGTGTAAGAGAAATATGAGGTAGAGGTTGATATGCAAGTGAAAAAATAAGTACATGAAAAGGAGGTTGTTGATGTTCAAGAGGAAGACACTCTAATTGTACAAGTTGAATGTGTTTCCCATGATTTATTTGATGACTCAAGATATACCATTCATCATGAAGGATAATATCTTAAATAATTAGTATAACAGAAATACCAATTATCTAATAAAGATGAAGAATAAGCTAAAATTGAGAGCATGCTTAGTCATCATCTTGGTGTTGAAGATGAAGTAGTGTTGATTGACTAGAATTGAGATAGAAAACATATACTTGTAACCTCATGATTTTGTTCAAGGAATTGATATACTTTATTTTAGAATTCATCTTGAATAAACTTCTATTGAATTACAGGTGCATTAGAGAAAATCTTTAGATTTTTTTTGATGTTTTTCATATAAGTTATTATTTATTTGAATGTGGTCCATTATAGGCTGAAGAAAGTGATTTCATCAAGCAAGAAGAAGTTGTTCTCTTAGGAGATGACATGTTCAAATTTTCAAACATAGTTATCAACTTTTCTCTTCAATTTTATACATCTCTCTACTTTTAGAAGATGATAATGAGCTCAAATGGCCCAAAGTAGTCATAAGATCATATCCATATCCCTTAGAGGTCATCCTTGAAAATGTGTCAAAGGAGAATGATAAAGATGGTATATATGTTCTTGATCAGTATTTCATGAATGAAGAAGAATTGATGTTATTCCTAAAAAATAAATGAATTTAGGAGTGTGACTAGATCTTGGACTCACATCTACAACTCATGCACCTAAAATTGGTAGTAAAGGAACTAGTTGGTTCCTTAAAAAGACATGAACATGAAAATGCTCTTAACTATATGAGAGAGATATTAATAAAAAAACAAGCATGTTTCAAAGTTACAAGGTACACAAAATATCTTTCCATTTGATCCTGGAGGGAAACAAATTATTTGAGGTTAGTTTTTCTAGGTTCGTTTTGTTTCAATAAGTGATTAACATAAGTAGTAGTCTAATTCCATTTTGTGTTTTTTTCCCTATTTATTTAGGTTAGTGTTCCTTGATTTATTTAGGTTTGTTTCCCTTTTGTTCTATGTTTCCCTTCAATAAGTGCCTTGGGACTTTGTTTTCTTTTTTTTTTGTCCTTATTTGTTTCAAGAGCAGTTATCTAAGGGGTTGGCAACCAGTTTTAGCTTTAGATCAATATGTTGAAACTATAGTAGAGACTCCATGCCCAATAGACTAGATAAGGTAAGTAGTCTAGATTCTCAAGTATAGCAGGCATGCTTCCCTATGAGTTACTAGAAATGTTGGCCAATTTTGGCATACATACCAAGGTTTTGCCTAGATAGAGAGGATTAGTAGAGTTACTGATGGAGGTAAATTATCAAATGCACTATAATAAGGTATAAAATTTCAAGAGAGAATATACCAATAGATTCTCATGGTGTTGATAAGCAATCATGGGTATGGAATAGATTGACAAGTCTTAGAAGTTCAGTGGATCCTTTTAAAGAGACAATGGTTTATTATAAAAGTTTGAAAGAACAAAACCATCACCAACATGCCACATGGAGATAAATAGGCCAATAAAATTTCCCATTTGATAAACAAACTCAAAAAATTAGGTCAAGGCCAAAAGACCACATGGACATAAAGTTCGTCATGCCTAGATCATCCTCTAAAAATTTATTATCTTGATGTTTTTTTCTATCTCAAGATATAAAGATTCAAAGTTAAATCAGCGAAGTGGGATGTGCATGGCAAGGTTAAGCTTGGGCCTCATAAAATATCTATTTAGATTCAAAATTTTAAAAGGATGATTTCAGAAGAGATAAGTATCAAGATATCAGGTGCTCGAGTGAAGATATAATGATGCATGATGAATGACAAGGCTAAGTGGGCACAAATTAATTAATGGTGCATATTTAATCATACCAAAGAAGATAGATGATGAGGTGAGAAGTTAAAAATTCAAAAAAATATCAAAGATAAATGCATAGCTACCAAGTTTCATGACTATGGTAACTAGAAAATAAATCAATAGAGCATGTTCAAGACATGAAAAACTAGATCAATGATGTACATAAGGTCAAAGGGTCAATGAGCCTAGATTACATATGAGGTAAACACATGGAATAAGCATAGGAATAGATGAAATTGATAGTGTATGCTAAGGACAAACACATAATTACAATGTGTCTTGATCTCTAAGGATCAGATCGAGATCTATAGACAATGATAAAAGTTGAATATGAGAATTTTTAAATGGAGAATAGTTGCAAACTAGGTCTAAATAGAAGTAAGTCTTACAAGGATCATCCATCACCATTAGAGATTAGATGAATGTCATAAATATATTTAGTTATACTATCAATATTATTAATAATGAAACTCCATCACCATTAAAGCTTAGATAGGACCTATGGTTAATGATTTAGAACCTATCGACCCCATTCTAAAAAATTGTAAGATTTTTCCATTGATATGGTTCATTGTTTTTTTTAAAAGGAATATCCTCATGTGCAGGGACTTCTAGGTTCCCACAAGATTCAAAGGCAAAATAGGTCTATTTATACCTAATAGAGGTCAAGAACAAATATATGTGACCTATAAGATTTTCATTGATAGGATAACTATAAGAAAACCAATAAATGAGATTAATTTTTACCTATAGTAGACATATGTTAAGATATTGAAATGGGGGTGGATATATGGTTATGGAGAAATGTCTCATCTACTAACATGGCCATATCCTCAACAAATTAGTTACTTACCACTACTCAAAGTAAACATGGCATGGTTTTGTCTAGATTCAAGGAATGAGGACTTTGTCCTTACAATGAAAGCGAGTGGAAGGTGGCATGGAAGATCAAATCAAAGATATATAATGGTTAGAGAAGTAATTAGAGCATTAAATGTTATTTAGATCTTAATGATATTTATTCCTTGAAACAATCATGACACATCATTTTCAAATAAATCTAGTGTATTTCTCAGCTAATGAGAAGTGATTGAAGACCATTGGATCAAATTAAGGTTAACTTGTTGGTGAAGGATTAATCCTGATTGTATCAAAGATGATTTAAAATTCAATAAATGTTGTAAAAACTCATAGATAGGTTATATGCACATGTTCCCCTTCTTCTCTCTTCTCCCTTTCTCTATACTAGCCATTATTTCCCATTTGTAACTCTCTCTCTCTCCTCTCTCTCTCTCTCTCTCTCTCTCTCTCTCTCTCTCTCTCTCTCTCTCTCTCTCTCTCTCTCTCTCTCTCTCTCTCTCTCTCTCTCTCTCTCTCTCCTCTCTCTCTCTCTCTCTCCTCTCTCTCTCTCTCTCTCTCTCTCTCTCTCTCTCTCTCTCTCTCTCTCTCTCTCTCTCTCTCTCTCTCTCTCTCAATGTGTGCAAGGAAAAGAGAGCCTAAATAATTCTCTCCAAGGGTGTAGATTAATGCCATAACAAGAGCATATGCCTAATTTTTTTGAGAGACTTTAATTATAGTGTATACTTGCTTCTCTATAAAATTGTAGTTCTCCTCATATCCTTTCAAGGATTGGCTAAAGAAAGATATCAATTTTTCTAACTATTCTCAATTGTGCTAAATTAGAATGGTTGAGATGCTTCTTCCCTTATAAATGCATAAATAATGAAGTCTTTCTCATAATTTAGATTAACCATGGTAGAATCCTAAGAGATAGCTTGTTTAATGGCCTAAAAATGATCTTTTACATCTTATGTCTAACTAAAAATGGTACTCTTTTTGAGAATTGTAGTGAGGAGTTTTAACAAAGAGGAGAAATTCAAGACAAATATTCTCACAAAATTAGTCTTTCCAAGGAAAATTTCATGTCCTTTCTTATGGATTGGCATTGTTAATGTAGATATAACACTAACTCTATTTTGGTCTATCACAAGACCTTACTTTAACACTGTATGCCCCATTAGTTCCCCTTCATGGACCAAAAAAATGTATTTCTTTATGTTTAAGGAAACTTGATATTCTTTAAACCTTTAAAAAATATTTCTAAGTTGGTATAGATGTGCTTTAACATGCTTTGTGTAGATGGTGATATCATCCAGATATATCAGGATCATTTCATTTATTATCTCTCTAAATGCTATATCCATGTCTCTTTAAAATGTTTCTCTAACATTGGTCAAACTAAAAGACATATTTTTGTATGCACATGTGCCCCATTTTATGGTGAAGGTAATTTTGTACTAGTATAACTCTTGTACCAAGATTTGGTTATAGCCAAAATAGCCTTCTAAAAGGGAAAACCTTTTATATATTGCTACATTTTGTAAAATTTTCTCCATGGGTGGGAGCGGATAGTGATCCTTTAGGGATGATTTATTCAATTCTCTAAAATCCATGCATAGCCTGATTTCACCATTTTAATTTCTAACAAGGATGAGATTGGCAACCCAAGATTAATGTTTGATGGGAAAAATTATATTATCTTCTATCAATTTATAAATCTCACTTTTCATCAAGGGTTTTATCTTTGGATTAATGGGCCTCTACTTTTGTTTGACAGGCTTAGTGTTTGGATCCAACTCTATTGTATGTTAAGCTAAATTAGAGTCAAAACCCTTTTAGATAAAGATATCTGAAAAAAATTATCATCATATTCTAGGAATAATTAGAAAAAATCCACTTCTTAGAGTCATTACATACCATCCCTAGTTTCAAGGTTTTTCCTTTGGAGATGACCACTAGCTCGTAGTCTTCTTCATTGATTAAAATATCATTTTTCTCACCTTTCAAACTGATCATCTAAATTGAAGATGTTCTCCAATATAAAAAGACCCATAGGTAGATTTTTGTATTTATAATGATGATATAATCACTATATTAATCTTAGAGCTCAGGCTGGTTGCTATCTAAGAATTCAACTTTTTCTCTAAAGTTCACACTTTGTTGGTAATTATTAAAGATTTTCCAATTAGTGACATTGTCAGGAACAAATGGTCTCACTACCAATTTTACATGATAGTTGTTTTATTTTCTTATCTCCTTAGGTAATTTATATTGGGAGACCACTAAAGCCATATGATCAGCATCCTTATTCCATGATCTTAATACAACCTAAATATTCAGAGTAGTGAAATCTTCAAACATGTCCCATACTTTATGCTTATAATATCTCAATAAATTATTCTTAGTTACACTTATGAATCTTACTTGGTGAATAAATAGTTCACTATCACCAAATATCTACAAGGATTCTATACCTCTTTATTTGGAAACTTATCATACTTGAACCAGGGCTTCATATTTACCTACATTGGTAGTACAGCTAAACTATTGTTTAAAAGAATAGAAATAACTCTCCTTTTGGGGAGAGATCAAGTCAAGACCTCTACTCACTCCATTTCTTCTTATTGAGCCATCAAAGAATAAGTGTCATACACCTTGAAGATATTCAATTGGTTTTAAGACATTGGGAATAATTGCATCATTCTCATGTATACAATATGTACCTAGCCTAGTTTCTTATGTATGGTCATAAGGATCAAACTAGAAAGTGTATCCCCATTCATATAAGAGAATATATGGAATATATAATGTGGTGGTTACATCCTCATGATCAGTTTCTTCTTCTTGATATTGTAATGTGTAGTTCATGATCATGGGAGGAGAGGTGTATGGTTTAATATGATCCTTAGCTATTGTCTCAACTCTTATTGTTACTCTTGTTCCATAGCTCATTCTAAGTAACATGTAATACCAATATATAGACAAATATCCTCCCATTTTTATGGAAAAATCTTGTGAAAAAAAAATGGACAAATAAGGGGGAAGGTCCATAATTGAGATATCCTAGAAAATTGACAAACTATGATAAGTATGGATAGTTAGATTTAAATATCTTATTATTCCTAATATCTAAATAGTAGTCTCATTAAACTAAACCAATCCTTTATTCATGGGTGTATATTTTATGCCAAGAGCATCAATTATATTTTTGGGCATAAAAAAGCTACTAGTCCCTTAATCTACCATGTAATTATGAACTAGATGTTTCCCAACTAATAGTGATAGATAAAAAGGGAAGGCTTACCACTTTTTCCCATATTAGCTTTAGTTTGTGGCTGACATAAATTAGTGGCAGTATTAGGCCCCTTAGATGGAGTCATATCTATTATTCAAAAATTATTCAAGACATCTTGTAGTAGATCTATATGCACCAATATAGATAGAGCTTCCCACATATTGACATTCAAATTATTCTTTTTAATTTACTCAATAATGTTGAAAGGGATACTACCAAACTTTGGTTACGTATTTACTAGAGTGGTGTCTTCTTTCATAAGATTTGGAGTAGGTACTTTCACTTTGGGCTGGCTAGTAGGTAAAAAGGGTAGTATTTACACTATATTTTTCTTTGTAGGTTCTGGTACAATTTTGAAATTTGAAGCTTGTTCCATCCTGGTGGTTGATCACTCTTGATTGATATTTTATTTGATCATGTATTTTCTAACACTAGACCTTCATTATTGAAAAATGCCTCCTCTTTATTTACTCTACAAAGTCTTGTTCTTCCCAATTTAGAAGAGTAGATTCTCCTTGAGCAAGTTCTAATGTGACTACTTGTTAGGAAGTGGAATCTTGTTATTGTCCCTATGTACTTGTCATGCCTTGCACTAGCAAATCTTGACTTATGATGCCATTGGGGCAAGTATTTTGATTATGTGGCTGTGAACAAGGATAATACCACTCATAGTCTTGAACCAACTTGTTTTGAATAGGTATAATGACTTTTGAAGTACCTAATGCAGGTATGTCATAGACATTTGGGGGATTTGGTTGTGTATTTTGACCTTGTAGTTGTTAGTTTCTGTGGTATTATTATCTATCTCCCTATAATGGTTGCTTATTGGGTCTAATATTGCTACCTATTCAGAGTTGCTAATGCATTTCCAAAACTCTTAAGTAGTGACTTGACCTCATGTGTCTCATTCATGGGAGTGAGGGTTAATGTTAGTGCCTTGCTTGTAGTGGGAATTGGGGAAAGTGTAGGTGGTGTCTGAGTTATTTCTAGAAATATAGGCATTGGTGGTCTTGGGGCAATATTTCTAGCTTGGATTAAACAATTCTCTACCCTTATTGTAATTTCATAAGCCTTAGGGAGTGTGGTGATACTCATAGACTAAATCATGATAGTTATATCACTATTTAGGGCTCTCAAGTAATATAGGAAAGTATTATTTGTATTTGGCTTGACTAGTGCTAGAATTCTATTCCATGTCTTCTAGAAGCAAAAATTAAAATTAGTCATGAGCACATAAGGATCCCATTGAATGGTGGTCAAATGTTTAACTAATGAAAGGTTTTCACTCTTATATTTAAATTGAGAACATATTTTGATGCCTAAATCATCCCAAACTTGGATAGAGTTGGGAATAAGAACTTTGTACCACAATAAATCATTACCCTTGAGGAGGATACTAAGATCCTAATTACCACATTCTCTTGTATCGCATTGTGGACAATACATAGATTGACAATATCTTGTATGTTCTCCATAGGAGTAGTGGAAGTTTTAATAGTAAAATATGGTAGGGATTTTAAAGCTGAGGTTGGTAAATCATCATATTGGGCCAACTAGAGAGAGATAGCCCCATTGAAGTCTAAAAATTTTATAGACATTGTAGGAGGAATAAAATTGATGGGATTAGGATTACTTGCAGGAGATGTATATAAACTTTACAAATATAATTGATGATGAGGTACAACTTATTTTGATCTCTTTTTAAGTGAAAATGACAATTCTAAAAAATTCAACTTTCTTACCTTTTATAGTTGATCTTGTTTGTCAGTTTGGCATGCATAAACCTTAAAATACTAAAAGTGTAAACTAGTGGAGTTACCAAGTGCCTTTGGAATGTATTTTAAGCTGATACAACATTTGATAAAAATAACACCAATTTCTTTATATTTTTTTTGTTCCACCGCTCATGCCAAAAATTGTTATCACATAAGTTTTTGCACTCATTATATGATGTGGAATAGCTCCCCGTGTAACACCTAATGATACAATGGGAAAATATATGAGCCATGGGATTATGTATAATTGAGTTTAACCTTTGAGTAAGGTTGAATTACTTTCACTAAGTTTTATGCAATTGATAAGATACCAATTCTATGAAAACTTTTCTCTTTTAGTGTCTTATCTCCTAAACTAAAATATTAACCAGGAAAAGGGAAAGAATGGAACTTTAAGAAACTAAAATGGTGATTACACCATATATCTTACTGGGTATTAATACTTTCTTGATTAACATGATATAATATAAAATTATATTGAAATTGGTGTAAAAATACCACAAATTAATTTCTTGTGACTAAAAAAATTTTCCAAAAATACTTAAATAACTAGTATACATAGATATTTCTTAGACAAGAAAGGAAAATCTTTAATTTACTTCCATTCCAAAGGTTACATCATGTAGAAAATACATTTAGAATGCAGAAATTATATTCTCTAATAGAAAAAAATGATTTGGACCATGGGTTTTACCCATATTTATACAAAAATATATCAGAGATAAGATGCAGTCATCAAAACTTGAACAACCATTAAGATAAATCATGCAAATCTAAAAACATCATGCAAAAAGATGTGAGTTTCCTTATTTCTAGCATTTTAAACTCATGTAATGGTTTAAAAAGTGTCATGCAATAGTTGGGCATGATCCTTGGCATGTAAAAATGGGTAGTGCCCAAGATAGAACTTGACTTTCAAAATGATAGATGAAGCTAACCCTAACTTGTAAAATACAAGTGAGACTTTTATAACCTTTTAAGTCAATAACTTTTATCAAAATGAAACTTGAAATTTGTAATTCATGTGTTTACATTTTTTTTTCAATTGTAACTTTTGAAAATAGAAAGTGTAATTTGTAATTGCTTTTTACAACTTTCACATTGTCAAAAAATACAAGTTTCTCTTTCTCAAAAAGAGTTATAAAAAATAGATGTTTCTTCACAACTAAAACATACATTGTTTTGTAAATATGAAACACAACATATGAAAATATCTCAATAGAAAATTTAATCAACATTCTATATTTATTTAACTTTCTTGTCTTTCTTGGCCTAGAGTTTTTTAACATATGCATCAAAGGCTTTGAAAACTTATTGTATTCATTCTTCATCTGGTCCACATGAGTAAATGTTAGAAGCTTCACAATATGATTAAACATCAAACAATTCTCTTCTTAAAGACTTTATTCCCTGCATCTTCATTCTTATCCTATCCATCACATTTTCATACCTAATAAACCTATGGATAGAACTCAGGGTAAAGATTATATCCTTTGAAAATTATTTTTTAACAACCTCCTTGAAATTATTTTAGACCAATTCAACCTGAAGGAGATTTTTTGAGTCATCCATTAGTTGATATGACATCATATTCATCATTCCTTTAATGCCATACAACATGTCAATATCTTTATCATGAGCCACGTTGGCTTAGTGAGTGGACTCTTTTAGTATCCTTATTTGAAATTGAGTTGCTCTATGTAATTCTTCATGTTCAGTCTCATTATTTAGTATGTTCTCAAGAATGAGGATATCTACATTAATTTAACCTACAGCTATCAATTTCAAATAATATAGATTCAAGGTTTGAATCTCTCCTTCATATTTATTAACCTACTCTTTAAAAATATTCTCTCTCTATGATCTATTCATATTGATCCATTATTGATAATGTGGTTTTATTCCCCTTAGAAATGAGTTCCTCAAACCACTCTTTCATATCCCTTCCCATGTGAGAAATCTCTCTAAATTAATCAACTGTATTGTGAT
Organism: Torreya grandis; assembly: GCA_037957365.1. Taxonomy (NCBI): domain Eukaryota; kingdom Viridiplantae; phylum Streptophyta; class Pinopsida; order Cupressales; family Taxaceae; genus Torreya; species Torreya grandis. The sequence goes on along the minus strand of JARHVA010005918.1, from coordinate 1,049,789 downwards.
ATGTACAATGCTTGATTAGATGCACTAATTGTGGTTTTTATGATGGTTTAGTGTGCTTTATAAACTAGTTTAATGTTACTATAAGTTGATCCACTTTTCTCTTCAATTCATCCTTTATGACCTTATCATGATTAATCCATTCAAAGAGAGAGTTGATGCTAGATTACTCATCATGCTTTAACCCCTCTCTTATTAGCCATCTGAGGTTGATCTTATAAATTTGATAATCCCCTACCACAAGGTCTCCCTTTGATTTTTGTAATAGGAGCACTATAATTTCAACATACCACTCCCCTTTGTCATCATTAAATATTCTAAAAAGGGTCCTATTAGTAGGTTTGGATTTCTTCTAGACCTTTAAGAGGTTGAATTCTAATGTACCAAGATCAATCATTTATTTCATCTTCTTCCCTACTTATTGAGCTATCCAACTACTGGTAACCTCTGGTTGATCAGAAACTGTAATTGAAGAATCAATACTTGATGTTACTACACTAGCAGATACTATGACCATTGTATAATCTTGTGAAAATGATGATACTAATTATTTAAGAGGTGGTCATGACATTTTTATCTCATAAGTAGGCTACAAACCTATATTCACATCAAGCACTTGTGTTGCTCCAATTTTTAATAAAGGAGTTATGGAAATAGTTGAAGAGGATGAGGTGGGGATAATGAAAATAGTTATGTCTCTTGGGGGAGTGGAAGATGAGATAGACATAGGGATTGTGAAATTGGGAATAGGGGGAAGAGTGGAAGCCAAAGCATTAAATGAATCAAAAGGGCTATTTTTTAAAATTTACACTTATCAATAGTCCAAATTTTCAAAAACTATGAGAAATAAATTAGATTGTATCCAAATTTAATTGGACTATATCAAGATTAAGTTTGAATTATTACAAATAACTAATTTATATCTAATGTATTTGTGATAAGTCCAAATTATTTAAAATGATCATAAATAATTTATTTATTAGTTTTTTAAAACTATCATAAATAAATTAGACTTCATCAAGAATTACTTGGACTTATAACAAATAAATCACATCTTTATTATATATTTGCAATAAGTCTAAATTATGTGATCATTCAAACTAGTTCATAGACCATGCATTTATAGATATTATAAAACTTTTTGGTATATTTTTTAAGAAAAAATAATTCATACAAAAATCACATGCTCAATTGATATGTGATTTAAAAGTTCTGGGATGATTGGGATGCCATGTGTCATCAATTGATTAGATTGTGAACTATATGTTTAATTTGATTTGAGTGATGTCATCATGACCATCAATGTTTATCTCATATTATCACACACAATCTATAGTGACACATGAAAATAAAAATAAAATTTGTCGATATGTAAATGCCTAAGAGTAAATCTTGATGTGCAAGTGGGATATTCTAAGGCATAAACCCTGAAGACCTTTTTGTATAATGGCCGAATGTCAAATTGTATTTTTTAAAACATAAAATCTGAGACGTATTAAATTTTTAGTTGTGAAAATTATGAATAAATTTTGTCAAACATCATTTTTAAGGATTCCAAAATGTGAAAGTGGACATTCAAATAGTTAAATTCTATTAAATAGATGCATTGTTACCAAAATACTGAATTGTTTTAGTAAAAAATATAAAACCCAAAAGCTAAAGTGTATTTCTCAAGACCCAAAATGTGAAGTTCCACTATAAATAAATATAAATAAATAAAACATTATACATTCTCCAAAAATAGACTAAATTTTGAAAAAAAACATTTTGATATTTCTCATTCCAAAATTAAGGAAACACCATTTCAAATTTCACAATCCCTTTATCACTATTTTTGTTAGTGCCTAATGGGATGATGCATTCAAATAGTCCATTATAATACCTTTCAAAAAAATAGTGAGAACAAGTGTATGAACTCTCCAGATTTTATTTGGTTTCCAAGAGTAGATGATACTATGTATGAGTATGGATGGTAAAGATGTGTTAGTTAGGTGTGGCTTCTATTTTTTATCCAAATAGCATGAATAAATTTCAATTTCTTCTGCATCTTGTTTCCCTACATGAACTAGGATGAACCAAGATAAATTGACCCTTCATTCTATATTCCCATTTTCTTGTAGTATCTAAATATTTATTTTATCTCTAGCAACCCATACTATGTAGTTCATTCCTATAGAATTATCAAGTTTGACAAATAACATGTCTTTAATTTACAATATTGAATTGGATCAAATGCAATTCTTGGTCTTTTACTTCTTGAACCAACGTATGTATCTGTAAATTCCACTCCAAAATCAAGGGTGCTATCATGAACCATTTTGTGAAGATCTCTATGTAGCGATATGTCATGATGAGTTCTAGGCCAAAATTGTCATGCACACTCAACTTCAAAAGGGAACATGTCTTCTTTCATTATGTCCTAAATGGTTTGGAAGTAATATGCTAGATCCTTCCACTTACTATTTCTGATCAAACCAAATTCATTGAATTACTACACATACTTATTCAAGTTATATTTAATTTATTTTTGACTCTTTTTTCTAGTTCTATCTGAGTCTTTAGCAACAATGGAATCTTGAGACACTTCTCTATTTTTCAAGTCTTTAAAATAAATTTTTGTTAGTTTACCTTCTGGAACATTTGGCTCACCATTTTCTTTTGTTCCCCATAATGTAATCATGGGGGACTTATTTCTATCTCTTATAGATTTTTTTCAATCCATAATGGGTTGACCTTACTTCATGTGTAGAAGGAACTATTGAAATTTTTTCAAGCCTACTATTTCATTTCTTCCCTTCATCTGGTAACTATTAGCATACTCTTTGAAATCCACTACCTCTTCAATCTAATATGGCATGAAGTTTCTTTTATTTTCACATGTCCTATAAATTTCCATCATCTCTACCACACTGCATACATGTTTCCTCTTCAGAAATTTAGATAGGTTTATAAATGTGATAGCGATGTCCTCATGGGTATGTACTACAATTAAAAATTTCACCTTGACATCGAAGAAACACCTTTTTAGAGAAGGAGAGATAAGTATTGCAATAAATAACTATAAAAAAAGACATGATTTTATAAATTTTTAAATGTAACATTAGTTTCATATAAGGTTAGACATTTTTTAAATATAATTATGGATAGAAGTACCTGTTCTTATTTTCCCCACAATAGTTGTCTAGTTAAAGGTATAGCTTAGAAGGAATTTTTTTGAAGACACCAATTGATTGTGTTTCTTCTCTATATTTGTTGCATTTAGGGTAGCAGTTGTTAGACAAAAGTGCATCATATAATGGATATTTTAAAGATCCAAGTTTATATAGTAAAGATCCATAAGTATTTGGCACTATTGTTTCCATCTCCCTAAAGTACTTGTTTAATGAGATGATGGTAAAGTTAGACCATCGAATAATGTATAGTAAAAAAAATGCTCATATCCACATGTACCATGACCATGTGTTATAATCCATACCATTTACAACTCTAATATTTTATCAGTAACTACTTTGATTTTTGTCACTATTCTTAGCACAAATGATTTTTGACATTCCACCTTGTCATGTATGACATTGAGGCATTATTTAGGGTATAACTGTAACATTTTTTATGTGTGTAATACATTTGCCTTGCATAAAGTATTTGATTTGAGTGCATCTCAAATAATTGATCAATACACTCTTCTTGATCTCTAGAGAGAGACCTATAACATTTCTATTGAGTCAACAAGATGTATGTTTTGCACCTAGTGAAGTCATCATAAATGGAAATGGTCACATATTGAAAATTAGTTCTCCACATGTTATTAAATTTTGGTTGGGATATTGACTCATATTCCATATATGTTAGTTGTGCATTGATGTGGTGCATCATAAATTATTGAATGAAAGATGCTAAAAGATGTTGAACATTTTCTCATAATCCATCTATATCTACTTGGCATGTTAGTCATGGAGAAACATCTACAAAATCATCCACCATTTGGTCCAACAAATCTTTAAATTCTATTATCTTCTTATGTGGATTTTGTCAAAATATCCCTACATGGAATACACTTTGTTCCACATTTTTGTGACAATTTTTAAAGTCAAAAAATTTACTTATCTTCAATCCATATATTTTAATCCAAACTTCCAAATAGATATTTTTACCTTGAAAATCAATGCAAATTTTATTCTTATTTTTCTTAAACAAACCAGTAGAAAGGGAATCCAAGACATGTTGCCTCATATCTATTATGGTGGAATAAAGAAACTTCATCTATGTAGATTTTAGAATCTCAAATGATAATCCTAACTAATTTGTTTTTGGTGCAACATTTATCCACATACAATTTTGTAATCTCACTATCTATGCTTTCATCAAAATCCACTTGGTTGAGTGAATCATTTGGCTGACTTATTTTTTAGGTAGAGTATTTATAAGAATGAACTAAATTTTTTAGATACCTTTGCAATAGGAATGTTAAGAAAGGAGTGAATTCATTATCCAAAAAATCCCAAATGTTTCCTATTTATTTCTCCTTTGGTCTCATGTATGGTAAATTGATTGCTCTACAAGTCTCAGTGTCCACTATTTTGTTGGAAGGCCATCTAATGATATATGTTCCAATTGACTCTGTATTGCAAGTCTCACAATGTCATATAACATTCCTTATTTAAATTCCCAATTCATTTTCTAATATTGGTACAAGAATGCAACCAAAACAACCCCTGGTTGTACAAATTCAATATAACCAAAATCATAATTTTCATCATTTATAAGAGTTGTACATTTTGCAACAAATGTACCCTTTTCCCTACAAATTTTTTTCTTAGGATTTAAAATGTGGTAAGATCAATGATATATCAAACAAATGAATCCAAACAAAGGTTTTTTTATTTTAATGGTTGTATATATAAAACTAGATGAAAATTATTCTTACTTTATTCCATGTCATTATCTATAGAAAAAAAAATTGTGCCATGTTGCATCATGCTTGTGCTCCATATAGTAACACTATCGACTACATCCCCCAAATTATCCACAAAAGCAATAAGAAATGGAAGTGGTAGAGTTAGATGATAATATTTAGTTACATTAACACTTACACATTCAATAGTTATTTCCTTATTGTGGCATATGGAAGTGAGATATATGGCTTCCAAATATTCAACATCTTGACTTGCCACTTTGTGTATTATTCCTTCACCAACGACCTTACCATTGTTTATGAGAGAAGCATAGCATCCACATTGGAAATACATTGACATATGATTTTTTATTTGGAAATTTGTAAAATACATGAGAAGAGTTGTTAATCAGGTTATTTATAACATTTTTTTAATGACATAGTTTATGCCAATCCAAAAAAAAATATCTTTGATGGTATATCTTTGGAGATAAATTTCAAACAGACATCAAAGTGGAATAGCTACATAGAGAAAATAATATAGTTAATTCAATATTAAACCATGTATTTTACTACAATAAAAAATGATAATGAACAATGGTGGTTTTGAGAAAAATAATGGAACATAATTAGCTTATATTTTGGGATCATGTATCTGATTTAACCTTTGTTGTGGACCTAAAGGTTTGAAGCTATCTCTTAGGAGATACCTTTGAAACATGTGTATTGTTACCATTAAAGATTTGAATATGGTACTGGGTGATACCTTGAAGGGCTTTATAATACCTTCAAGTGTACTTATGACATTAATCTTAAGACTTCATTTTTAAATAGTTAAGGACATGTGGCATATAGCCATTAACCAGTGACATTTTCAAACTTGAAAACTATTTAAAGTTTAATGGTCAAGTGAATCTCTATGATTATGACAAGTGTCTCCATCTTGTTTACCTAGAGATTGATAGATTAAACTTCATGTATGAAATTTTAAGGATATATAAGCAGCATTATGGTGATGCATGTCTCCCTCCAAACTACCTCTAAAATTCTTATTAGAAATGGGGCCCAATTCCTTGGGATAATAGCACACCTTTTATTTAATAAACAAATATCTTATTTCTTGAGGATCATAGTGATGACATGTGTCATCAGTGAAAGGAATTGGGACTTCAAGTTTAAGGCCATGCTCAACTATGTGCTTAGTCACTATGAGTCTATGATGAACCAAAGTGATGGCTTCATGTTTGTAGTTACATTATTTATTCTCTCCCAATAGGATACATATAATTCTTGGAGCATAAGGAGGATACCTATGCTCTGGGAGTGGGTAGTTAGTTAGGCCCTTGATCTATAAGTACCAAGGTCATGAGGTTTAACTTCTCCAGATCTTTCATGATTTGAAGTTATCAAAGGTAAAAGTTTCCATAGGAAAATTGATCAAAAGGATGAATTTTGATCATCTTGTAAGAGAAGCAGTGGGTAACTTCAAATTAAGTCTCTAGGGCTTAACATTGGAGAAGATAGAGGTAGAGTTATGTGTTCTAAGGAAAAAGGTCATCAAAGTCAAGTTATTCAAGAGTAGATTTTAGTTGACCAAGGGAGAACATGCAAGACTCCTCACCCAAGATAGTAGGATTCATCGACCACCACTACTAAAATTGAATATTATTCAATAGTAGCATGATATAACACATAAAGTATATAAATATAATGATATTAAGAAGAAACAATATGGTGAGGATTGGTGAAAATGTTGATTAAGTCAGTTTCACTCAAGTTGATTCATATTTCTATATGTGTACTAGTGATTTTATTATAATTTTTTGTGTGTGCACAATAGCTACCTTAGATAATTCACAATCCCTATCTAGGTGATCATGCTTTTTGATCGGGCCCTTTTATTAGATTTTTGTCTTTGGGTTTTTTGTTCAAATAGTTTGTGTAATGGATTTTGGTCTTTGGAATTTCTATTCAAGACTTTAGGTCTTTAGAATTTTTTGTTAGAGTTTTCACATCAGATATTTTGTGTGAACAAGAGTGGATCCCACCTTCAAGGTATCTCCTAAGAACATTTCAAATAGGTACAAGAGTGTATTTCTTCTTCATGAAAGGAGTACAATTTTCCTTTACACAAAAGTCATAGTAAATGCCTTGGATGAAGTAGTCCATGATATAATGGGTGCCCAAACTTACTTTAAAGTTTCACCCTTATAAGTAGATAGTACCCGATAAAATTATATACCATATATATGATAATTCAAAATCATGTATGGTATCCATATAAGCATTAGTAATAACCATGTATGTTGATCATAATACATTTAGCTATATCATGACTAATCATAAGTATTATCAATCCTTGAAAGATATATCTATGTATTGATTCATATCACATTGATGAGATATAATATGGTATATTAAGATAATGAGGAAGAATAAAATTTTCAATGTAATTAGTTAACACCAACTATAATTTACAATAGTGAGTGGAATTCTAGTAACTATCTATAACAATTTAATACAAATAAATTTAACCAACATGTGTACATATCAAAGATGGTAATATTCTATCAAGGATACAAAATTCTCACTAAATAATAATGGAAAGAATAATATAAATAAATATCAAGAGAATAATAATATATGTCCATTAAACAAGTGATAATCACCAACATATACAATCAAGGTCTCATGATATGATAATGATAATAAAACACCCATCCAAGTACAATAAAATATAATATGAAATGAAACATGTTCAATTCTTTATTTAATTAACATGGATTTATGTTCTAATAAAAACTTGTCTATAGATATATACAATATATGGTGTTGTAAAGAGATTACCAAGGGCACAAGATAGATCAAAATATAATTAAGTTATAGTTATGGACACATACTTGAAGGCTAAATGGATTTGTATAATAAGGTACGAAATGGATGAGGAAACAAAATTAGTAGATTACCACTAACCTATGTCTATCTCCATGTATTTTGGTGACATAATGATTTACTAAATATTATCAACATGTGACTTAAAAAAGGTTGTATTAATCAATGGGTGACTCAATTTTTGAAATGAAATCATTGATAAACGAACCAAAAACATTTGAAACCATAGTATAAATATTTGATATCCCCATGAGAAATTCCTTATTTCAAGAACATGTTAAACCATTATCCATGGAAAAAAATTATCAGGCAAAGGAACCCTATAAAGTTGGGAAAACATCCCTTGTTCTTATAGATACTTCATCCTATATGTCATCAAGACAAATAATTGCATCGTATGTAGGATAAAAAACACTCATAGTTGAGATATAGTATTTGACATCAAAGATGAAAATTACTCTCTTTATTGTATTTTATAAAATAGAAAGAATTAATTGGATTATTTTAATAATAATAATAGGTGCAACTCCTCTCATAATATATTAAAACATGGCCCATGACATAAGAGACTACGAAATTTAAAGGAACCATTTGCAAAACTCTATTTAAAAACTCATTGAATTGTAGGTAATAGCATAGAGGGTTAAGATGTACTAAGTTTATTAGGATATTTCTAATTTTTAGTCCTCCAATTGATATTGACACAAAATGGTTTGTAAGGTTATGTGGCTAAGGGTCAGTCTCTTAAAGAACCGTGATTAGACTTTTCAATGTGATCAAGATTTAAAAAATAATAATATAGAAGCTATCAACAATGACGAGCCAAGGATTATTAATCTTATATACCACCAAAACCCATAAATAATAATTTGATACCTTTGATATAAGGTGAACACTAATATTTAATAAATAAAATGTCCTAATGTAGACATAAAAACATGGCCATTTTAATCCATTGCATATATTATTTATGACTAAAAAATTGAATTAATTTAAAAAATCAAGGTAAAACTTAAATATATACTCATTACACAAATATTCTTTCATATTGGTTAAATTATTAAAAAAATAATTACTTAAATGTAAAAGCTAATTAGTTAGTGATTTTTCTAAAAAAAATTATGTTGTAGTCTTCTTACTGACATTTCAATTCACACTCCATGAACAACCATTAGGGTATGAGAAAGAATTAGTTGATACTAACTAATCAATGGACTATGGAAATACTATCTCACTTATGTAAAAGTTTATATTACCATAAAAATTTCTCAATGTATAAAATCAACATTACCAAAACATTACTACGGTCTACTACTTGAGGCTACTTCTTTTCAAATTAACACAATTATAGTAAGATTATTATGAGTCTTGTGTTACCATAAAAACTTACAAAGTTGGAAGAGATAATTAAGCATATCATGAAGTTATAAAAAAAATTCATTGGATCTAGAGATTATGAAATAAGAATACATTACAAACAAAAATATTAAATAGGATCCAAGATAAATTATAATTTGTTGGCATGGCTCATATGACATGATATTGACCCCAATTTTGGATTTTCTCATTATACAATACTAGATCTCATTATGTCAAATTATTTTCACAATTAGGCTCTCTACATATAAAAAATCCATCCATCTTATTAGGTATGACAATAGGGGAGGATCATGTAGATGCCTAAATTTTATTATCACTCTTTTGTCTTTGAATTTAGGATACAATATATGATTTCCTCCATATTTGTTGATGGTGCTCCTATACATGGACTGTTTCATGTTTGCATCAAGAACTTTGGGTCTTTGTAATTTTTTGTTTAGTTTTTTTGCATTAGACATTTTATACAAACAAATGTTTTGAATGACTTGTGTGAACAAGAGTAGATTCCCCCTTCAGGATATATCCTAGGAACATTTCAAATAGGGTCAAGAGGGTATTTGTCCTTCATAGAAGGAGCATAATTTTACTTTACATAGAAATCACTAATGGATGCCTTGGATGAAGTAATCTAAGATATGAAGGGGTGCTCGAATTTACTTTAAATTTTCACCCCTATAAGTAATCAAGTACCCTAAGGTATTTTTTTATAGTACTTTAGGCTTATTGATAGTACCTTAAGGGATTTGTGAAATTTCCCTAAGGGATTTTTGTAATTTTCTTTCTAGATATCTCCTGGGTGATACCTTGAACATGCACATGATTAGAATTTTATTTCAAAGTATCTCCTAGGAGATAACTCAAAGGACCTTGGAATACCTTCCATATTATTTGAAAAATTCTTTGCAATGGATTTGATATAACTATTATAGATTAAATTTCACCCTTGGGAGAAGTGGTTATAAGGCTTCTCCTAGTGTTGTTGTAAAATGGGACCAAACCTAGGATATGGGTCACTTATGTTGGGGATGAACTTCCAAAGTAGGGCAAATTTATCTTTGATGCTAACATAAAACTAAAAATAAGCTAGGGATTTATGAGAAAAGGGTTATAAAGGTGATAAGTGTTCTTAAGAAAGCTAACAAGTTGATGCACCAAAATTATAGGTCGATACTTCCTATTTGACTCAAAAAACACTAATGAAATAATAAAGATGGAGCTTAGAAAACAAATATCTATTACACATCCATGTGGAGGCTCACCAAATGGTCTAAGCTAGGGAAAATGAAAGGGTAGGTCTAAAATAGACACTAACCAATCATAGTATCCACATGCGAGCTTTCGACCAAAAGATACATAGCACCAAACACAACAAATATAAGTAGATGAATTACTATCTACGTGAGATAAGTATAGATTATATCATAATAGTGAAATCAAATCATAGAATTCCATTACTTCAAGAGGTTACAAATTCTATCTTAGTAAAGTCTAGTATCACCAAGAGAGGGAAGTAAAAAAATGATGACAAGCACTAGATTTTTAGCAATGTGATGGTATGCTTCTCATATAATAAGAAAAAAATGAAATCAAACTCCTAATCTAATTGCTTGGTCATGTACGCTCCATGGATTAGATGAGTAAGTTGATCTTGTTCTTATTAAATCTTGAGTTTATGATCTAAATTGAGCACAACCTATGGCGGCTCTTCCTTGGCATCTTCCAACTAAGATAATTACTTGATATAGAATCCTTTTATCATTACAAACATTGATCAATCAGGTTTTACCTTGTTATTACATATTATTTCTACATCATCATGCTCTTTGGGCATAATCATATCATAGTCCCCTTAGAGAGGAATAGTATCTACTCCCTAGTTTGTGAACATGTATCCTAGGCCTTGTTTCTAAAGCTCATGCTTATGTGAAAAGCTCTATTCATCTTTGAGGTCCCTCTTTATCACCCAAGGTGATGGTCCCTCAAGTTATATCTCTTGAGCACCTATGATGTCTTGCTCATCAACCTCACTCAAAATTTCATCTTGAGGATCAACTTGGTCAAGATATAGCTCATTAGTATCATATCCATGTCAAGAAGGTTCATATAAACCTCATTTAACCTCTTCTAAAAGAAGTTGGATACCTATTATGATATCCTCATCATAAAATTTTACATTATCTTCTTCAGGTTATCCTATAATTAAAATTTCCTCCTCCACCTTTTGTATAATAGGCTTTTAGCCTAGAAGGTAGATGTTGGGAGGGTGAATAAATTCTCCTTACTTGAATCTAGTGTGAGTGTCTTTCCAACATGGGAAATTGAAGGATTATTTTGGTGGCTCTTGAGGGAGAAAGAAAAAGTCTCTATACTCTTGAACACCAAGGTCACCAAGCTAGGTTAGGGTTGCTTGATCCAGTCCTTATATCGATATGGTTTCTGAATCTTATCCTTGCATGGCTATGGTTTATTATACAGACTAGATAATGATGATTAGGCACTAGACTACTTAAACTAGGTGATAGATGATTAGAATCACCATTGATGTTTGGTGAATGACTGAAAGGCTAATATGTATAAGAACAAAAACAATAATTCTTCCACTACTTTAGTCTTTCTTCCCATTGAGCATGCTAGAAACTATTAGATATTCAACTCATACCCTTGGGAGAAGTGGTTTTAAGGCTTCTCCCAGTCCATCTATAAAACGGTAACAACCCCAGGTTGTGGGTCACCTATGTTGGGGTTGAACCTCCAGAGTAGGCCAAATTTCACTTTTATGCTCACTTAAAACTAAAAATAAGCCTAGTGCTTCATGAGAAAAGGGTTATAAAGTGCGTAAGGTATCCTAAGAAAGATAACAGGTTGATGCACCAAAATTACAGGTCGATCCTCCTTGCTTGACTTGAATAACACTAGTGAAATAATAAAGATGGGGCTCAGAAAATAACTATCTATTTGACATCCAAAGTCTCACCAAATGGTCTGGGCTGAGGGAAATGAAAGGGGAGGTCTAAAATAGACACTAACCAATCATAGTATCCACATTCAATATTTCAACCAAAAGATATAGATTACTAAACACAACCAGAGAACCAAACATAACATATATGAGTAGACAAACTAGTAAGTAGGTGAGATCAGTACACACTATTACCATAATAGTGAAACCAAAGCACAAACTTATTCTACTTTAAGACTTTAAAACTTTTGTCTTGGTAGAGTCTAGTCTCACCCAAAGAGGAAATTGAGAGAAAGATAATGAGAGATCATATGATCAAATGATTTCACCATAATATATATTTTGGCATAGAGACCTATATATATAGAAAATAGAAAGAGGGAGGAAATTTTTTGTCTTTTCAACAACTAAAGAGTTGCCATATTTTGAGGTATCACCATCATGCTTATGGTCTAATCATAATAAATCATCATGAAGTAGATATTTATGGTTAACTCTAGAATCAACCATGGATCAAATAAAGTGCACTAGAAGACAAGAGTTTACCCAAAGTCATAACCCATAATCCAACCATAAGTGAATACTCTAATTGCTTTTCAAATCCCTAAAATTTGTTTCATTATTCTTACACTAGTTCTTATCTATGTGATAAGATCTTCATATCTGCAATGAACATGTCATGGATTGCTTTGAATGGTAAGTTGTCAAAGTCCTGACTGAGAATGGTCTTTTCACTTCTTTGGGTTTTTATTTTTTGTTCAGGGTCCCATAGACTGTTTTTTTTCTCATGAACATTATTAAAATATCTATCTATCTATAATGCACCTACTATATGTCTTGTGTCTTGGATAGAATTATCTATAGACCAAAAAAAATCTAAGGATATTTGTTTTCTAATATATCTATAGGTAATTATATTCAATATTTAGCGCTAATTGACTTAGCATCAAGCTCTATTTTTGGGAACCATTAGATCCTGATATCTTATTAGATGTAGACTATGGATCTCTAGGAGCCAAAAACATGGGCTTGGCTTTCCGTTATTCCATTTTATGAGAGTCATGATATAATCATGGCACCTTTTTATTTGGAAAGAACCCTGGTGTAATTCATGTATCTCTTAGGAGATACATTGAACATTCACATGATTAGAATTTTTTTCAAAGTATCTCCTAGGAGATACCTTGAAAGGCCTTATAATACCTTCAATGTTAATTGCAAAGGTCCTTGCAAGGGATTTGATATAACCATAACAAATTTTTATTTGGAAAGAACCTTGATGCACACTTAGAATTTTATTTCAAGCTATCTCCTAAGAGCTTTTTTCATGACACTTTAGTTTAAGATATGGTACCTAGAAGCTAATTTTAAGTTATATTTTTCCTTTGATTTATATTTTAATAAGAAGGCCTCAATGTATTTATTAACACATTAAACTTTTATCCTATGTTTTTTCATCATCTCAATCCATAATTTAACTCCATTACATCTTGAAATATTGAATGACTCTCACATCATCGCTACACCTTGATTGGACAGAGTGAGGTAACCCTAAGTCCAAGAATAAATAACATGCATCTCAACTAATTAATTGAATCTAGATGTATCATTATATCTTGATCAAATGGAGCAAAAAGAAGCTCAAGCAAAGACTACACATCATGAAACTCAAATGGTTTAATGGTCCACGCTACATCATTAAAAGATGATCAAATGGATCAAGGCATATTTGAGAAGTCAAAAGAATAATGAAAGGCCCAAATAGTTAACACTTGGCATCCTCTCATTTTAATATTGAAAGTAAAAGGGTCTCACTTAATAAATCTACCAATTAAGATCAAGACCTTGGATCATGATCTTATGGATGAAGCATATTGTCATAAATCTTGGAATAAATGTCTTAGCCTAAAGTTTACTTTATGCTTATTTAAAGATAGCCCTGATTCCAAAATGTAAAAGACATGCATCTTAGATGATCCAATGACTCGTGAAATGATCCTAGGGAGGTATTTTAATACCAATGGCTAGGTAACCAAGGGCAATTATGAAAAATGCTATGAAATATTTAGAATGATGCCACATAGTTACATTACAAGTAGAAGAAGATAAAATAGCAGATCTTGTGGGCATGAAAATGTAAAGGTTTAAAATCAAAAGTATAAATAAATTATTATGGATTGTATAAGCTGAAATCCTATATATATATATTGCTATTAAAGCTAAAAACCCTAGAAACTTGCATAAAATTAACTCAAACAATGATTAGTCTTTTCACTGTGATCAATCTTTTTTTAAATAATAATATGGAAACTATCAACGATGATGAACCAATGATTATTAATCTTATATACCACCAAAAACCCATAAATAATAAGTTGATGCATTTAATATAAGGAAAACACTAATAATTAACAAATAAAAAGTCCTAATGTAGGCATAGAAACATGACCATTTTAATCTATTAGGCATATTATTTATGACTAAAAAAATTGAATTAAGTTAAACATCAAGGTAAAATTGAAATATATACCCATTACACAAATATTCTTTAATATTGGTTAAATTATTAAAAAAAACTTTACTTATTAGTAAAATTTGATTACTTGGTGAATTTTCTAGAAAAAACTATGTTATAGTTTTTTTACTAATGTTTCAGTTCACTCTCCATGAACCATCATCAGGGTATGAGAAAGAATTATTTGATACTAACTAATCAATGGAATGTGGAAATACTATCTCACTTATTTAAAATTTGATATTACCAAAAAAAAATTCTCAATGTATAAAATCAATATTACTAAAACATTATTATGATCCACTACTTCAGGTTACTTCTTTTTAAATTAACACAATTATGGTAATATTATTATGAGTCATGTGTTACCACCAAAACTTACCAAGTTGGAATAGATATAATTAAGCATACCATGAATTTAAAAAAAAATCATTGGATCTAGAGATTATGAAATAAGAAACATTACAAAGAAAAATATTAAATAGGATCCAAGAAAAATTATAATTTGTGGGCATGGCCCACATGACATGATATCGATCCCAATTTTGGATTTTCCTATCATACAATACTAGATCCCATTATCTCAAAACATTTTCATAATTAGGCCCTCTACATATTAAAAAAATCCATCTTATTAGGTATGCTAATAGGGGAGGATCACGTGGATGCCTAAATTTTATTATCACTCCTTTTGCTTTGAATTTAGGTTATAATGTATGATTTCACACATATTTATTGATGGTGCTCCTATACATGGAATATTTCATGTTTGCATCAAAAACTTTAGGTCTTTGGAATTTTTTGTTTAGAGTTTTCACATCAGACATTTTGTGTGAATAAATGTTATGAATGACTTGTGTAAACAAGAGTGGATTCCCCCTTTAAGGTATCTCCTATGAACATTTAAAATATGGTCAAGAGTGGATTTCTCCTTCATACAAGGAGCACAATTTTACTTTACATGGAAGGCACTAATGTATGCCTTAGATGAACTAGTCCAAGATATGAAGGTGTGCCCAAACTTACTTTAAAGTTTTACCCTTGTAAGTAGTCAAGTACCCTAAGGGATTTTTAAAAGCACTTTAGGATTCTTGATAGTACCCTAAAGTATTTTTGAAAGTACCCTAAGGCCTTTTTGGAATTTTATTACTAGATATCTCCTGAGAGATACCTTGAACATGCAAATGATTAGAATTTTATTTCAAAGTATATCTTAGGAGATACCTTGAAGGGCCATGGAAAACCTTTTGTGTTCTTTGAAAATGTATTTGAAATGGATTTGATATTACTATTGTAGCTTAAATTACACCCTTGCAAGAAGTGGTTATAAGGCTTCTCCTAGTGGAGCTGTAAAATGGGAACAAACCTAGGCTATGGGTCACCTATGTTGGGGATGAACTTCTAGAGTAGGCTAGCTTCATCTTTGATGCTCACCTAAAACTAAAAATAATCTAGTTCTTTATGAGAAAAAGGTTATAAATGGGATAAGTGCTCTTAAGAAAGCTAATAGGGTGATGTATCAAAATTATAGGTTGATCCTTCCTATTTGGCCTGAAGAACACTAATGAAATAATAAATATGGAGCTTTGAAAATAAATATCTATTACACATCGATGTGGAGGCTCTCTAAATGGTCTGAGTTGAGGGAAATGAAATGATCCATAATTTAAATGATCAAATGACTCTAGCCACATCATTAGATCTTGATTGAATAGAGTGAGAAGATATAATAAATACTAAACATCATACAACTCATATGGTTTAATAGTTCATGATACATCACTAAAAGATGATCCAATGGAGTGAGGCATAATTGATAAGTCAAAAGGATATAGAAGGCCCAAACAACTAACACTTTTCATCTTCTCATTTGAATACTAAATGTAAAAAGGTCCCACCTAATAGAGAAACCAATCAAGAGCAGCACCCCAAATCATAATCCTAAAGATGAAGCATATTGTCATAGATCTTGGCATGAATGTCTTAGCCTAAATTTTAAATTATGTTTATGAAAAGATAACCCTAAGTTTAAAATGTAAAATACATCTATCTGATATGATCCAACAAGTCTCATTGCATCACTAAGAATGGATATAATGGAGCTAAAATATTTTGGGGATGTATTTTAATACCAACGGCTAAGTAACAAATGGTAATTATGAAAAATTCCATAAAAGATTTAGAATGATGCCACATAGTTTCCATGCAAGCAGAAGAAGACAAAATAACAGATCTTGTGGGCATGAAAATGTAAAATGTTTAAAAGCAAAAGTCTAAATAAAATACCTTGAAGGACCTTGGAATACATTCCATGTTTCTATAAAATGTTCTTTCAAAATATTTGACATAACCATGACAACTTTTTATTAGGTAAGAACCTTGTTGCACACTATTGAAACTTTCATTCGAGATTTATCTTAAGAGATACCTTGAACATGCATGTGATTTGGAATTTTATTTCAAGGTATCTCCTAGGAGATACCTATAATAGCCATATAATACCTTCTATGTTTATTACAAAGGTCCTTGCAAAGGATTTGATATAATTGTGGCACCATTTTATCTGGCAAGAACTCTAATGCACATAAGGTATCTCCAAGGAGATACCCTAAACATGCACATGATTGGAATTTTGTAGGAGATACCTCAAAGGGCCTTAAAATACCTTCCATATTTATTTAAAAATTACAACTTTTTATTTTGTAATAACCTTGATGCACATTAATGGAATTTTATTTCTAAATATCTCTTAGGAGATACCTTGAACATGCACATGATTGGAATTTTTTTTCAATGTATTTCCTAGGAGATACATTGAGGGGACTTGGAATACCTTACATGTTGATTTTAAAGGTCCTTAAAATGTATTTTATATAACTATGACACCTTTTTATTTGGCAATAACCTTTATGTACACTAGTGGAGTTTTCTTTGGAGGTATCTCTTAGTAAATACCTTGAACATGCACATGATTAGAATTTTATTTCAAGATATATCCTAGGAGATACCTCAAGGGGATTTGAAATACCTTTACTATTGATTAAAAAGGTCCTTATAAGGGATTTGATATAACCATGACACCTTTTTATTTGATAAGAATCATGATGAAAATGACTCAAATTTTCTTTGGAGGTATCTCCTAGGAAATACCTTGAACATGCAGAAGATTGGAATTTTCTTTTAGGTATCTCCTAGGAGATACCTTGAGGGGCCTTGGAATAAATTCCTTAATGATTAAAAATATCCTTGAAATGGATTTGATATAACCATGACTTTTTAATTTGTAAGAACCTTGATGTACACTAATGGAATATTGTTTAGAAGTATTTATGAGGAGATACCTTGAACATGCACATTATTGAAATTTTAAAGCTTGAGCAAAGACTAAACATCAAGAAACTTGAACAATTTAATGATCCATGTTGCATCATCAGAGGGTGATCTAATGGAGTGAGGCACATTTTATAAGTCAAAATGATATGGAAGGCCTAATGACTAACACTTGGCATCTTCTCATTTGAAGACTAAAAATAAATAGGTCCTGCTCGATAAAGAAACCAATCAAGAGCAAGATGTCAGATCATGATCCTATAGATGAAGCATATTGTCATAAATCTTGGCATAAATGTCTTAAATTAAATTTTACATTATGTTTATGAAAAGATAGCCCTGAGTCTAAAATGTAAAATACATGCATATCAGATGATCTAATGACTCTTATTACATCACCGAGAATTGACCCAATAGAGATAAAAGATAACAAGGAGGTATTTTAACACCAAAAACTAAGTAACAAAGGGAAATTATGAAAAATTCCATGAAAAATTCAAAATGATGCTGTATAGGTTCGACACAAGTTGAAGAAGACAAAATAATAGATCTTATGGGTACAAAAAAGTAAAGGTTTAAAAGGAAAAGTAAAAATAAAATCCAAGGCACATATAAGCCAAGAGCCTATATATATCATAGCATTAAAGTGCCAAAACCCTAGAACCTACATATAAGTGATTTGAACAAACCCAATCATTTATAATTTGATCTAAAAAGAACTTGATTATGTTTTTAAGTGCAAAAGAGCTTTCATAGAGATCCTCTACAATCTATTATGAGAAAATTGTAAAAGAGAAACCATGGCAGCTCACAAGTAGAAAAAATGTAAGAAAATAATCTTTACTTATTAATGGACAACAAAGGAAGAGTATTAAAAAATATTTAACTCAAGCTCATGGCCCTACATATCTTAGGCATCAGGAATTGGTCAAAACTCTTCTTTTGAATGTACACTTCAATAATTCTTTCCCATTAAAAATGTGAGCCTATGACTACCCTTGAAAATGGCTATCAATATCCTATTCTTTAATTCATAAAATTATAAAGGATTTTATAATCCATAAATATATTCTACATGACTACCAAAAGGATAAACATCTATGATAACCAATCAACTAATCAATGGAAATAGAGAAATGTACTTCAATTATAGGAAGAGAATCAAAACCATGAGCAAATTTCATTAATCATTTGGAATTAAACTATATACATTGTTTCTCTAAATAACATATAATCTACCACTATGTAAGAAAGATCTATAACAAGGGATGCATCATAAAATTATCTCAAAGGTTTCCAATTATTACCCCTAAATTTAAATTTATGTTATACATTTTTTATTTTCCCCTATTTGAGTTTCTTAGGTCTTCATAACATTCATTTTTCTAATTTTGATGTCTTTATCACTCTATATTGTTACTTAATGTCACAAGTTATATGAGTTTCATAGCCTAAGTCATGTATATCCTAAGTTCATAACCAAAGTCATGGAGTTCTAAAGTTTTATAACTTCTCGATCACTTGATTTGGTTGACATTTTTATCAATTGTGAGTCTTGCATAGTTGGTAAGTCAGAGGTTTTCAAATCTTTGAAACTCCCAACTTCTATTTCCAAAGTTTTAAAGTTTCATGACCCTATGATATAGCTTTGGCATATCAATTTTTAAGGTGTCACTACTTCATTTAATGACTTATATGGCACAACTTGGAGCTATCTTTTCAAAAAAATTGGGAGGCACATACATATTTAAGAATTTATTTCAAGGGATATAACTAAAAACCATGTTAATATAGATTTAAAAACACATATCATCAAGATTATAACACAACTTAGGTGGATAAAGTTGTGTTAATTCATTCAGCTACATTTCTACTCTCTATAATTGCTTTTTAAAGATAAGCATTCTCTCTTTGCATATTGGTGGTAATATAGACAAGAATTGAAAGCCATTTGTTGGGTGTGAAAGATACAAAGTTTAGAAACTTAAATTTGGAATAAATTTGGGCACACTTATAACATAACACTAGAAGGACATTAGAGGATAGAATTTTGTAGAGTGGTTTAACAAGTGTTGGAGGTTTTCCTAAGGCTGTATAAAACATTGACCTGGTAATTACATGCATAATAAGTTACATTATAGAGATGCAGGAGATAAAGGTTGTGGATATGTTAGTTGTTAAAAAAATAACTCAAAATATAGTTTCTTATGCATTGAAGCTTCATAAAAGAGAAACTGTGGAAGAAATGTCTATAGCTGTGGGTTATGAATTCTTTAGAGAAAATGAAAATTGGTGTAAAAATTCTATAACAAAGAACTAGCTAAAGTTTGAGAAGAAAAGTAAGTCTCAATTACCTTCTAAGCTTAAAAGAATACATTTTAAGGATGAAATCTTAGATGCTATTACCTTTATACACCATGTAGTTGGAAATGCTCAAACAAACTCATTTGAATTCTAGATGTGTCAATTTATTTTAGATATTTGTAATGATAAACAATTCATTGACTAGGGAGAACTTATTAGCTATCATTTAAATAAACGATTAGAAAAATTTCAATAGATTTTTATTTTTCATGTGCTCATACCTAGTATGTACTTTATCAAGTCAAAAGGTTGTCAAGATAGGATTGGAGTCATAAGGGCTTCTGACACTACATATGCATTTATACAAATCTTTTCCACATTTCACTAAATAGTTTTGAATGAATGATTATTTTTGTGTTAATGATACCTTTCTAATGGAAGTTGTAAGAAGATTGGATGGAAACCTTGAGCTATAGATTTCTTCAAAAGAAACCTCTTTATTTATGAATTATGGAATTTTGTATGTTCAATTTGAGAGGCTCACTTATTTGTTGGTAGGGGTTTTGAGAAACGTCTAATGAAATTGCCTTGGTATGAAAATGATTTCCTAGTTTTTCTATAGGATTTTAGATAGATGTCTATAGCTAAATTAAAATATGTGAATATGGGTAAGCGAGGCTATTTTTTTCCATTATAAATGCTTTATTTTTCTTTTAAACATAATCAAAGTGCTAAGGAAATATAAAATATTATAAATGAATACAATCTTCAATATTTGTCTATGAGAGCTAATTTTTATAGCAAAGGTTATGTGAGAAAATTTGTATGGAAGTAGCTCTTATGAACATCACCCTAGTATTGAATTTTTTTGGGAAGATTTCAATGATGAAAGAGAAGTACAAAAGAGGGAATATATGAGGTTAACTTTGAAACAAATCTAGGATTATGGCCTCTCTTTTCATATTCTTTAGAGTGTCAAAGAAGATTATAAATTTGTAAACCCTGAGTATCAAGCCATCATGGACAAACCTCTTCCTGAGGTTAATTGGTTAGAAAATGAAATTTAAGATTTGAAAGTTTGAACTACTCTTGTGTTTAAAAGAAATCAAAATTGGCTAAATGGAAAGTGGTGACAAAATACAAATCAAACTCACGAACAAAGGGTTACACATAGAAATGAGCAAAGAGTTTTACAAACTCCAAATGTTAATGTTGCATCTAGGATATATGAAATTAGTCTATCTAACACTAATTCACAATTGGGTAGAGATTGTGAGAGGCCTAAAGAAGTGGTTAAACTAAAAATAGTTTGTGAATAGGATGGTACAACCTCATCCATTATTAAAAAGAAAACTAGCCAGGTGAAGTCAGTGCTTACTAACTCTAATAATCTATTCCAAAATGTGATTGATAATGGCTATTTTATAATGATTTTTGATGTTCCTCCTTCCCCCACTAAAAATGTTGTTGTTTCAATTCTACAATTGAAATATTTTAAATGAAAAGCATTGAAAATACAACTGCAATAACCTCTCTTGGATGCTTTAAAAAGGTGGTTGAGAAGAAGGGAAAAATTATACCAATCATGATAGCTGAAATTAATATAGTCACCAAGTTACTACAAATTTCCTCAAAGCCTAAAAAGGCTAAAACAATGTCTAATATGGTGACTGATGCCTCTTCTAGGAATTGATTATTGGAAATTATTGGTCCTATAAAGGAGCTAAATGAGAATGAGATAATTGAGGCTGAGTATAAGATTACTCATGTTGATATGGGGCATTCTACTGTAAAAAGTGATGTTTATCATGTTCAATTATTTGTTAATGCCTTGATCGAAAGGGTGAAAGATTAGAAGAAATGAAATTTGATGTTATAGTCTTAGGTTCTATCTTTTAATAATTTCATTTCATCTCTTGTTACTCCTACTCCCAATGAAGCCTCAATCTCTAACATAAAAGGTGTCGATGTCAAGGCCATACAAAAAATTAAGAAGAATTTGGATTATGTTCAAGCTACCACTAAATGGATAAATGAAATTTATTAGGATGGTTTATTTTACCTTAATAGAGTAATCTAATTTTACACCCAAGTAGCTAATAAAATAAAGGGTCTCATAGTAGAACTTCAACATGTCAGAGCATAGCAAAGCCACACTCACATACTCTCATAAGAGGTTGCAGAGATTATTGCCATGGATCCTCTAATGCTAATTGGAGAAAATATAGTTAATGACCTTAAGGAAATTGATCCTTCCTAGTTTGACTCCTCAGATTGGAAGTTAAATATATATGATAATTTTTTTAAGGAAATCAACAAAGTAATTCAACAATATTTTGAGATGTTAGTTGAAATCAAAATAAATTTAAATGATATGGAAGTAGAAATAGTTGATGATTTTGATGATAAAATTTTAAACATCACATAAGTAACTTTGAAATTTAAAGAATTATTTCATAAAGAGATAGACAATCCAAAAATAGTAAATGGTGATTCTTTGAAAAATCTTTCCATGTTGTAGGATTATTTAAATTCATTCAAAACAAGAATGGACACTATGTTTGAATCTTTCATGGAAATGGACAAAGCACTGAATAAATGGTGGACCAAGTTATAGATCACTACCACACTAAGGAGAAATAACATTAATACATTAGTTACCAATTATTAGGAATATAGAAGTAAAATGAGAGCACTAGAGGTGAGTCAGGAATAATCAAGACTTGATATAATCGAAGATGGAGGAGATGGAGTAGAGACCACTAATGCATGATGAATTTATAGTTGTTAGCATGTTTCATTTTTATTGACTCTTTTAAAACATTTTGAAAAACTTATTTTATTTTAACTTTTGATGTGGTTGTCTTCAAGAAACTATTATAAAGAAAATAGTTTTTATGTAATGTTTAAATATGAGTTAGATGATAGGCATAAGGATCTTTTGGGAAAACTTTATTTTAATCATTAGAATAAACTTGATACTTTAAATTTTCTTATTTTTATTCTCAATATAGAAGACATATATGGTAAAGTTCATGTAGGCATAATATTTGTGTTATGGTGTGTGGATTTATTCTATTTATACTAAATATATTTCCAATGGTCATCTTCATTGAAAATGATGGTTGTCTAGTTGGTTTTTATAACTATGATATGTTTATCTTTGTATGAATATTTTATGGTGATGGATAGTTGGTTACTTTAAAAGATAATTTACTCAATCCAATATTTATTAAAGTCTTTGAAAATTATGTTTAATGGTTCAAAAATGTGTGTAGACCTTTCAACGATTTTTGGTTAAAAGTAATACCTTTGTCTTGATTTATAGTTAAATGTAGCATAAGTTTTAATTTAATGCATATCATTATAAGGTAGTTATAACCTTGCAAAATAAGTAGAGAATTGGTATAAAACACCATTATAACTAGTTCAATTATTGATACAGTTGTCACCTCTATGGGTGTAAAAATATAGAGTCAGGTGACAAAATATATAAACCAACACAAATGATTTTACAACATAAATCACTTTGACACCAGAGAAAATCACATAGGAACAAACTCTTTGAGGCTATATCTCTTTACCCAAAAATTAATTGACCATTATAAAGGGATATACTCCCTTTACTTATAAAATTTTAGCTATGCTTGGAATATTCTTGTAGATTCTCTAGATAGAAATTATTTCATGGGTGAATTAGCGACCTTATAGAGAGAGCATTACCTACCTTTTCCTAACTAATGCTTTTACTTGGTCACGTGATTTTTCTAGCAACACTAGCTCTCTGATCTTTTGGATGTTGAAAGCTCCTTGATGTGAATCAATGAGGATTTTTAAGGAATAATTTAATGCCTCATCCATCATGTCACATGAACTTTAAAGATTCACCATCTCCTTCTAAATCAAAGACACCTTTCTCAAGCACCACCAACTGATGCTTAACTGCTAGCTGATACTCCCTAGGTCTATTCATGATGATTCAAGGAGATGATATTTTTCTCTATTAAATTATTTATGCTTGTATTAAAAATCTCATCCAAATTTATCTTGAGTTTTTCCTAATTTTTTATTTATACATCATACATGAATACCATGGGGTCACACTTTCCTTGCTTGTTTAGTATGGCATCTAGACATTTTAGTGTAGAGTAGATTACTTCTTTGGCCTAGGTTCTCAAATCATTTTTTCAATCTTCCATGGCCCAAACCCTATTTTTAAAATCCTCACCATGGCCAAAATCAAGTGCACTTAATAAAAATATAAGAGTAATTGGGGGCTTATTGGTAGTTGGGGTTACTAACTTGGGCTCACTCAGTAGATTTTATTAGTATTGTATCATGGCCTAGTTCTATGTCTTCAACTCCTCCATTAAAGCTTTATATTTATCCATTTCGTGTGACACCATACTTTCCAAGACTTGTGATCTATGTTTTATTTCATAGTGAGATGGATCCCCTAGATCATGTCTGTACATTATTTAGATCTTGAGGGGAGAATCCTTTTTTATAGCTCCTAATAGAGGAATGGCTATTTCCTATGTTCTTTCCCCTATATTAGTGAAAATTACTACCACTATCAAATTTAGTTAAGAGACAAATATATTAGAGAGAGTTACCACCAAGAAGACCATGGTGGGAGAAGAATAATTAATCTTGCAAAAGGTGGAATACTTTGTAGGGTTTACCCCAATTGGTGGGAAACAGTTAGGTGAGGTTGTAATCCATGAAGAGTATGTTGAGAGCTTTATCAAATTCTAATTACAAAAAGCTAAGGCAAGGATCAAAGGGATGAAATTGAGGATTCCCAACCTAGAAAAGGAGAAGGAAAACCTATAGACATAGGCTATCCTCTTAGTACTTGAGGCTATGACTATGTTAACATTGGTAAATTCAATACTGAGCTAGGAGAAGTTCATTGTATATCTAATTTATAATTCACTAAGTATTAACATATATTCTCTATAATTCATGAAGAACATACCAAGATGGCTCCCAACCATCACATAATATAAATTTGTGGGACAATAAAACATATCTTTGTCACTATTTCACCACAGCTGACATCAACTTATGAAAACTTGCTATTCATTTTCTAAATTCTTATAATTCTAAAATGAGAATTGTTCTTTGAACACTAAGGAACCATGTGGTGAACTTAGAGGTATCAACACTCTCTATCAAAACTAATTTAAGCTATAATGTGTCACTACCATATTCATGTTGTCCCTATAATTCAAGAAATGTTATTCTATTGTTCGTATTACATCCTTGACACAGACACACATTAATAGCATGGAAGGCCCTGAGGATGAATATGAATATTCTCAAATGACTATTTCTTGTCATGCACTTTTAGGTATTACTACTCCTCCAAGTATTAAGGTGGTTGGTTTCCTCAAGAAATAAAAGTCCACTATATTTATTTACTCTGGGAGCACACACAAATTCATCAATAGTAATTTAGATAATCAACTGGACTATTTCATCTACCCATCTTTAGACTTTCAAATCCTAATTATAGGTGGGGGTATAGTCAATTGTTTTGGTAAACTCCATGGTATAAAGCTATGGGAGACTACCTATTATATTATCTTATGTTTTATATTGTCATGGATGGGACTAATATTTTTTTTGGATTGTAATGGGTCACCACTTTATTCATAATTAACTTGAATTTTGAGTACTATTCATGCTCATTCAATTAGAAAGAAGGAAATTTGAACTGAATACTTTATTTACTAAATCTACGCAATTGGTTATTTTTCAGCAGATGAAGAAGATGATAAAAAAGGTGCAAGGTAATTATTGTGTGACTATTTTACATAGAATTTAAACCAAACAAGGAGCCTACCCATATTGAATTACAACTAGACCTAGAGTCTAACCATTTTTGTCTTATACACTGACTTGACTCCTTTGACCTCTTTTCCTTTTGAAATAGGCTTTGCAATAGGGCTCACTGCTACCTAGGCCAACCCAAGGCCTCTCTGAGCTTGACACACATTCTTAAAAATTGTATTATTTTTTTATTAAGAATCAATTGAAGTATATACAAGAAGAGCATTAATTTTGGTATAATATACATTTAGTGTTACAATTTGAAAACCCTATTTACTTTAACAATAGACATGTGTGCACTCCTTTAGTAGAAGGCTTGCTGACATCATAATTGGGTACACTTAGGTAGGGAAAAAAATATTACAATAATTTAGGTAGACTATTTGAATCTTAGTGATTTCATAACATATTAAAGTGCCAAAAAATCAATGTAAGGGCTAAGTAAACAAAAAGAAATCACACATTTTAGATAGAGTAAAAAAATATATTAAATACTATTAACATTAAATACCTAAAAATAAGGATTTTTGCACATTTTAGATAGATTAAAAAAATATTGAACACTATTAAGATTAAATACCTAAAAATAAGTATCTATATAAATGATAGTAATAAATATGGTCAATGCTTGGGACACTCTACAACCTGCTCTATTCTAATATGTTAGTGCTCTATATTGTATGTTCAGAAAAAACTAAGAATATCTAAGAATAGGAATTATATATTTGGTAAAACATGTTCAGTGGTTTTTGTTCCTCTAAAAAATGTTTGAAAATTATATGGACCCTATTTTTCAAAGTAAATTGAAAATTCAAATTAATTCATTGGGGGCTCCCACCTATTTTTGAATGTAAATGCACCTCTAGTAGTCAAGTCAAATTGAAGGCGAGTGATATATTTAATATATTAAAATGATATTTATATATATTATATGAAAATATATAATAAAAATATATATTATATAATATAATATTATATATTATATATTATATATTATATATTAATATATTTCATTATTACTATATAATACATATGTTAATATAGTTTATAAATCACATTATAATTATATATTTAATATAAGTTAAAGGTCCCTATAACCATGCACCAACTTTTGACATTGAAATACGGAGCCAAAACATCATTAATATTTTAAAAAATTTAATGTCATCCTAACTACTTATAAATAAGGTTCTAAGGTCTAACACATTGTACATTTTACAATATCACTGATTTTATCACAAGAGGTCATAAAATGCATTTTTTGAACCTATGACCATGGTGGGAGACCCATTGAAAATTTTCAAATTCTGATGATCCCGATGATGTGATCCAAAAACCCATGGTGGGAGACCCATCAATTGTAATTTATTATGATGAGTTAGTTGTTATTTTATAGTTAATTAGATAAGCACACAAAATCCTTTCCCAAGGGGTCTTTGAGTTACTAGATATGTTTTTGTGTGAGTTATTTTAATTATTATTATGGGATCAAATCCCTATTAGTAAATTTTCTTATGTTACATCTTCAAAAAATGTGGATGAAACTCCACAGTCTTATTATGCAAGATCATATTATTCCTAAATCATTAGCACAATCAAGACTACATCAAAATTTCAACTCCCTTGGTTTTGATCAGGGGGAATCTTTATTTGCTACATAAGGAGCACAATTTTGGGCTTAGAAATATGATATATATTTGAAGTGGTTTAAGATATATGTTCATAAGAAACCATTTATTCTAATGTGAATACGTACTATTATACCACTAGGTCCACTTGTTTATCCTAATAAATAATTTTAATGTTACATCAATTCAAAAATATGGTTCCACTTATTATGCAAGAGCTTAATAATTATTTCTAAATCATTACCATTGGTTCTAAAGTTCCATGATTATAATTTTATTTCTATTTCTGTATTTTAACTTCTATAATTTTCATTGTACTATAGTCTTGTAGCAAATTATTGAACATTTTTTAGTTCTGATGATCCCCTGGATGTGATCCAAAAACCCATGGTAGTAGACCTGTCAAATTAGTTATTTATTATGATGAGTCTATTGATATTTTATAATTAATTAGATAAGCACAGAAAATCCTTTTCACAGAGGTCTTTGAGTTACTACGTATGATTTTGTGTTAGTTATTTTAATTATCATTATGGGGTCAAATTCATCTCCATTTAATATTAGATTATGAGTTCAAAAAGGTGACTTTCCCTCATAGGTATTTAAATTGGTGAATTAAACTATCTCAAAGGTATAATTCGGGGGGGGGGGGGTGGCGGGCTAAAAATTAAAGAGTCAATTTTCTTATGTTCCATCTTCAAAAAATGTGGATGAAACTCCACTTATTATGAAAGATCTTATTATTTCAAAATCATTAGCATAATTTAGACTACATCAAAATTGTAACTCCCTTAGTTGCAATTTGGGGGCATCTATATTCCCTGCATAAGGAACACAATTTTGGGCTTATAAATATGATAGATATTTGAAGTGGTCTGACATATATGTTTAAAAGACACCATATATTCCAATGTGAATGCATACTATTATACCACCAGGTCCACTTGTTTCTTCTCATAGTCAATATTAATGTTACATCAATTCAAAAAATATGGTTCCACTTATTATGGAAGAGCCTAATATTTTTTTCTAAATCATTACCATTTGTTGTAAATTTCCACGACAATAATTTTATTTTTATTTCCATATTTGAGCTTCTATAATTATCATTATACTATAGTCTTATAGCAGATTATTGAACATTTTTTAATTCTAATGATCACCTGGATGTGATCCAAAAACCCATCATAGTAGACCCATCAAGTCAACAATTTCTTATGATGAGTCTATTGATATTTTATAATTAATTAGATAAGCACATAAAATCATTTCCCAAGAGGTCTTTGAGTTACTACATATGATTTTGTGTCAGTTATTTTAATTACCATTATGGGGTCAAATTCATCTCCATTTAATATTAATTTATGAGTTTAAAAAAGGCAACTAACCCTCACAGGTATTTAAATTGGTGAATTAAATTATCTCAAAGGTATAATTTGAGGGGGGAGAGGGGGATAAAAATTAAGGAGACAATTTTCTTATGTTACATCTTAAAAAAATGTGGATGAAACTCCACTTATTATACAATATCCTATTATTTCTAAATCACTAGCACAATCTAGACTACGTCAAAATTGCAAGTCCCTTGGTTTCAACCAGGGGGCATCTATACTCACTACATAAGGAACACAATTTTGGTCTTAGAAATATGATAGAATTTGAAGTGGTTTGACATATATGTTTGAAAGAAACCATTTATTCCAATGTGAATGCATACTATTGTACCACTAGGTCCACTTGTTTACCATAATAATTAATATTAATGTTACATCAATTCAAACAATATGGTTCCACTTATTATGCAAGAGCCTAATAATTATTTATAAATCATTACCATTGGTTGAAAACTTACATGATTACAATTATATTTCTATTTCCATATTTTAACTTCTATAATTTTCATTATACTATAGTCTTGTATATTATTGAACATTTTATAATTCTGATGATCCCCTGGATGTGATCAAAAAACCCATGGTAGTAAACCCATGAAGTTAGTAATTTGTTATGATGAGTCTATTGTTATTTTACAATTAATTAGATAAGCACACAAAATCTTTCCCTAAGAGGTCTTTGAGTTACTACATATGATTTTTTGTCAGTTATTTTAATTACCATTATGGGGTAAAATTCATCTCCATTTAATATTAGTTTATGAGTTCAAAAAATGTGACTTGCCCTCATAGGTATTTGAATTAGTGAATTAAATTATCTCAAAGGTATAATTTTTTTGGGGGAGGGCTAAAAATTAATTATTCAATTTGATTATGTTACATCTTCAAAAAAAATAGATGAAACTCCACTTATTATGGAAGAGCCTATTATTTATAAATCATTAGCACAATCTAGACTACATCAAAATTGTAACTCACTTGGCTTCAATCAGGGAGAATCTATATTTTTTGCATAAGGAGGATAATTGTGGGTGATCAAGTTTTGTCTTGGTGATTGTAAAGGAGAAATTGCTTTTGTTACAATGGTGTTAAAAAATCTAGAAGCAACCAAGAAGAATTTTTGGCTTAGAATATGATAAATATTTTAAGTTGTCTGACATATATTTTTGAAAGACAACATTTATTTCAATGTGAATGCATACTATTATACCGCCACCACTTGTTTCTCCTAATAATTAATATTAATGTTACATCATTTTGAAAAATGTCGATGACAGTCCACTTATTATGCAAGAGCCTAATAATTATTTCTAAATCATTACCATCAGTTCCAAAGTTCCATGATGATACTTTTACTTCTATTTGACCATATTGGAATAGTTCTATAATTTTCATTTAGTAATAATTGGTCTTGTAATAGATTATTGAACATTTATTAATTTTGATGATCCCTTAGAAGTGATCTAAAAACCCATGGTGGGAGACCCATCAAGTGTAATTTATTTTGATGAGTCAGTTTTTGTTTTATATTTCAATAGATAAGCACACAAAATCCTTTCCCAAGAGGTCTTTGAGTTACTATGTTTGATTTTGTGTCACTTGTTTCTCCTAAAAATTAATATTAATGTTTTACATCTTTAGAAAATTTGGAATAAACTCAACTTATTATGCAAGAACCTAATAATTATTTATAAATCATTACCATTGGTTCCAAAGTTCCATGATGATAATTTTAGTTCTATTTCCATATTTGAACTTCTATAATTTTCATTGTACTATGGTGTTGTAGTGGATTATTGAACATTTTCTAATTCTAATGATCCCATGGATGTGATCCAAAAACCCATGGTAGGAGAACCATCAAGTCATTAATTGGTTATGATGATTCAGTCATTATTTTATAATTAATTAGATAAGCACACAAAATCCTTTCCAAATAGGTCTTTAAGTTACTAGGTATGATTTTGTGTAAGTTATTTTAATTACCATTATGGGGTCAAATTTGTCTCCATTTAGTATTAGTTTATGAGTTCAAGAAAGGTGACTTGACCTCATAGGTATTTGAACTGGTGAATTAAATTATCTCAAATGTATAATTTAGGGGGGTAGGGGGCTAAAAATTGAGTCAATTTGATTATGTTACATCTTATAAAATGTGGATGAAACTCCACTTATTATGCAAGAACCTATTATTTCTAAATCATTAACACAATCTATACTACATCAAAATTACAACTCCCTTGGTTTCAATCAAGGGGAAACTATATTCATTGCATAAGGAGAACAATTTTGGGCTCAAAAATATTATAGATATATGAAGTGGTCGGACATATATGTTCAAAAGACATCATCTATTCCAATGTGAATGCATACTATTATACCACTAGGTCCACTTGTTTAATGTAATAATTAATATTAATGTTACATCAATTCAAAAAATGTGGTTCCACTTATTATGCAAGAGCTTAATAATTATTTTTGAATCATTACCATTGGTGCTAAAGTTCCATGATGATAATTTTATTTATGTTTCCATATTTGAACTTCTATAATTTTCATTGTACTACAGTCTTATAGCAGATTATTAAACATTTTATAATTATGATGATCCCTTGGATATGATCCAAAAACTCATGGTAGTATACCGATCAAGTTAGTAATTTGTTATGACGAGTCTATTTATATTTTATAATTAATTAGATAAGCACACAAAATCCTTTCATAATAGGTCTTTGAGTTACTACATATGATTTTGTGTCAGCTATTTTAATTTTTGTTATGGGGTCAAATTCATCTCCATTTAATATTAGTTTATGAGTTCAATAAAGGTGACTCACCCTCACAGGTATTTGAATTGGTGAATTATATTATCTAAAAGGTATAATTTTTATTTTATTTTTTTGTTTTTTGTTGGGGGGGGGGAGGGGAGGGTGGCAGGGGGCTAAAAATTCAAGGGTCAATTTGCTAATGTTACATCTTCAAAAAATGTAAATGAAACTCCACTTATTATGCAAGAGCTTATAATTTCTAAATTATTAGCACAATCTAGACTACATCACAATTATAACACCCTTAGTTTTAATGAGGGGGCATCTATATTTCCTGCATAAGGAACACAATTATGGGTGATCAGGTTTTATCTTAGTGATTGCAATGGAGAAATTACTTTTGTTACAATGGTGTTAAAAATCTATAAGTTATCAAAAAGAATTTTGGGCTTCAAAATATGATAAATATTTGATGTAGTCTGACATATATGTTTGAAATACAACATTTATTACAATGTGAATGCATATTATTATAACACCATTACTTGTTTCTCCTAATAATTAATATAAATGTTACATCAATTTTAAAAATGTGGATGAAACTCCACTTATTATGTAAGAGCCTAATAATTATTTATAAATCATTACCATCGATTCCAAAGTTCCATGATGATAATTTTACTTCTATTTGACCATGCTTGAACATTTCTATAATTTTCATTCAGTACTAATTGATCTTTTAGTGGATTATTAAACATTTTCTAATTTTGATGATCCCTTAGATGTGATCTAAAACCCATGGTAGGAGACCCATCAAGTGTAATTCATTGTGACAAGTCATTTGCTATTTTATAATTAAATAGATAACCACAAAAAATCCTTTCCCAAGAGGTCTTTGAGTTACTAGGTTTGATTTTGTGTCACTTATTTCTCCTAAAAAGTAATATTAATGTTACATCTTTTGAAAATGTGGAATAAAATCCACTTATTAAACAATATCCTAATAATTATTTCTAAATCATTACCATTGGTTTTAAAGTTCCATGATGATAATTTTACTTCTATTTCCATATTTGAACTTATATAATTTTCATTGTACTGTGGTGTTGTAGTGGATTATTGAATTTTTTCTAATTCTTATGATCCCCTAGATGTGATCTAAAAACCCATGCTAAGAGACCCATCAAGTCAATAATTTGTTATGATGAGTCTTTTTCTATTTTATAATTAATTAGATAAGTACACAAAATCCTTTCCTAACAGGTCTTTGAGTTACTAGGTATGATTTCGTGTTAGTTATTTTAATTACCATTATCAGGTCAAATTTGTCTCCATTTAATATTAGTTTATGAGTTCAAGAAAGGTGGCTCACCCTCACAGGTGTTTGAATTGGTGAATTAAATTATCTCAAAGGTATAATTCAATGGGGGGAGGAGCTAAAAAATAAGGAGTCAATTTTTGTATGTTACATCTTCAAAAAATGTGGATAAAACTCCACTTATTATGGAATATCATATTATTTCTAAATCATTAGCTCAATATATACTATTTCAAAATTACAACTCCATTATTTTTGATTAGGGGGCATCTATATTTGATATATTAGGTTCAAAATAATGGGTGATCAAGTTTAGTCTAGTGATTACAGTGGAGAAATTTCTTTTTTTATAATGGTGTTAATATGTTTTTATAGCATATTATTGAACATTTTATAATTTCTATGATTCCTTAGATGTGATCCAAAAACCCATGGTAAGAGACCAATCAAGTGTAATTTTTTATGGTTAGTCTGTTGTTGTTTTATAATTAAATAGATAACCACACGAAATCCTTTCCCAAGAGGTCTTTGAGTTACTAGGCATGATTTTGTGTCACTTATTCTAATTACCATTATGGGGTTGAATTCATCTCCATATATTAATAGTTTTTAAGTTTAAGAAAGTTGACTCACCCTCATAGGTATTTTAATTAGTGAATTAAATTATCTTAAAGGTATAATTCCTAGGGTGGCAAAAATTAAGGAGTCAAATCCAGGCTATTAGACAATTTACTTATGTTACATCTTCAAAAAAATGTGGATAAAACTCCACTTATTAGGTAAGAACCTATTATTTCTAAATCATTACAACAATCTCTACATCTAAATTACAACTCCTTTTGTTTCGATCCAAATATTGGGCTTCAAAGTTGAAGTACTCAATGTGTTGTTGGCCAAAATGTTTAACCATGATTCTGCATTTAGATATCACATGACACATTATTGTCATGAATGAAAAGTTAATACTGTTTATAGATTGGTATGGCGTGGACTATTTATTCCCTCACATAACCATAATTTAGATAACCTCACAAAACTATTTCCCAAGTCTAGGTTTTGAGTTACTAAGTACTATTTTGTGTCATTTATTTTAATTACCATTTTGGTGTCAAATTCATCTCTAAATATTAATAGTTTGTTAATTCAAGAAAGGTGACTCACTCTCACAAGTTTTTTTAATTGGTAAATTTAATAATTATCTTAAAAGTATTTTATGGGGGCTAAAAATTAAGGAGTCAAATCCCCATGACACAATTTAATCATGTTTAAATGTTTAATATGTTTAATAATATGTAATAATTATTTAAATGTTTAATATGTTTTAATAATAATATTAAAATAATTTTCCCATGAACTTCAAATTTAGGGTTATGTTTATATTTTTCTCTTTCCATTATTTTCTCTTAGTTTTTCTCTCTCCCTTTTGAAGGCCAAAAAATATTCATTGATGGTTAGGTTAACTGTGGCGCTAGTGGTGGAAGTGTTGACCCCATTTTTCACTATCATTTCTACAAGTGTGGAATTAGTGGTGGAAGATTTGACACCATTTTTCACTATCATTTCTATAGGTGCTTCTTGTTAGGTATTTAATGTAATATGTAATGTATTGTTTTATTGTATCTGAAATGTGTGATTTGTTTGGCTTCACATGAACCTTTTATTCATTGTTTACTAATTTAAGCTATGAAATTGGTGAGATTCCCATAGACCTGGGGTTTCGTTATGAAATGGATTTCATAATGAAATGGTGGTGATTAGGATTATTAAGTACTTGTATAAAATAGGGACCCAAATGGTGAATGTGAGGTGAAAGAAGACATTTTTTTATTAACTGTAAGCAAATATTCATAGTAAAAAGTGTCATGATGTGAGAGGGTTTCAATGGTTCCACCATCTATATCCCATCACATCATTCATCTATTGGATCTATTTGGATATTACTAGCTACTTATGTTTTAGACTAAGTTGGAAAGCCATTTTTTGGCTTGATTATTATTTGAGTTGAATTGTTTCCATTTTAGATAGAGTTGAAAAGTCATTTTCTGGGGTGGCAAACTTTTCCCTCATAAAATTTAATGAATGAATGATTGAATAACACCTAGTATTATTATTTAGGGTGGTGAAATTTTCCCTCATGCATCAATATTATTTGGTAGATGGGTCCCATGCATCATTATATATTAAAAAATTTCTTATAAAATATTTGCACCTATTATATAGGAGTAACTATTATTTAAGGAGTAGTTTTTAGGGGTGGGAAGTAGCAGGGGGATAAACATTTTGTATGTCTGCTCCATTTTTTTAGTTTCCAACTATCATTTTCATCTAATAAAGTTTTTATCTTTTTTCAAACAAAATTTTTCTATTAAAATGATCCTAATTTCTCTTAGTAGCATATATTACACATAATTTTTGTAGTCTTCAAAGCACACCCAGATATCTTCAAAGCATCTGATATAGGTCTTCTGATCACTCTATACATATCTTCAAATCAATCTTAGATTTGTTCATAGAATAATTTTTATGTCTTTAGAGCATACATAGAGCATATTCAGAGTAATTTTGGAGCATATTTGGAATGTCCTATGAGTGTTCAATCATCAAAGCTCGCTTGCTGAATCCTTAAAATTGTAGCCCAAAAAGTTGTAAAAATTGTGTGTTGCCTTCTAAAAATTACCCCTCATTAGGATGTTTTGATGTAGTCTAAATTACCCCATCCTTGTGATGTTTTCCTCTACTCAAAATTACCCCATCCATGGGATGTTTTGTTTCACTCAAAACTACACTATTCATCCAAGTAAAACACAATACCAAGGTAAATAATTAGCAATAAATTACATACAAATTAAATGAACTAATTACATTCATATCCTACTTACATCAGACTTTAAATATTAAATGTAGTTAAATATATGGCCAAATGCAATATTATAGGGACAAATTATATAACTATGATGAGCTATATGAAATACTCACCATTTCTTCTCCACACTTCACCTTTTACAAGTCCACTCATAAAGAAGTGGCATGAGTAATCCTTAATCTAGATTTCATGATTCAAACCTCTAACTCATATCTAGATTTTGAGTTAAAGATATTAAGTATTTGATGATCGGTGCCTTGGAGTATTGAATTAAGATCATTTTAATGAGGTATGACTATTTCATCAAGGAGAGTCATTAATTCACATTTCATGGAGGCAACAATTTTTAAATAAATTTTGAGTCTCATTTTCCTCACCTTTGAGAATAGAATTTTATTAAGAATAAAGCAAATAACTATAATCTATTTTCTTAGTCTAAATGAGCAAAGGTTTGAGATAAATATCAGCAAAGATCATCTTCACATATAAGATTCTAAGAATAAAATGGATTCTACATTAGCTCATTAGATTCTTACACCTCAGCTCTCACACAACCAAAAATTACCTACCCAAGAACTAGGGAAGCAATGAAAGGTATTTATATAGATTCTTCCCTCAATCTCGATTATATAGATGAGGATTTTTACCCTATTATGACCAAAACTACTAAGACCCTAAGGGAAGTAGCACTTGCAAGAATATTAAATCAAACCAAGTCTAAAACTTCTGGTATGAGGGTTTGGACCTTAGGTTTAACCCAATACATGGTGCCAGTAGTTCACCCATACCTAAAATTTGTAGACTTATGTGCCCAAAATTTTGATTATGATAATCAAATGATTTAGAAGGGACTGATTAGAGTAGTGATCAACTTGTAATCTATCCATGACATGATAGGTTTATAGCATGATCCTTCATCTAGCTTCTATGATATGGCTCAACTAAGACATGTATGGTCTCAAGTGCACTAGAAAAAACTTTTCTTAAATAAAGAATTACATTTGTTAGAAGATAATACCAGACCTCAACCCCTACCTTTTCATTTGAGCATGTTGACTCAAGAGTCACAAGATGAATGTTTGATGTTTGCCTTCATTTTTGGAGAAGATAAAAATAAAATGGTGTATGATTGGCAATGAGAAGCTCTTTTTTGAATGAAGAGTTTTGCTAGGACACAAGTATACAAGTTTAACTTTGATGAGCATATTGCCTACTACTTGTATTAGTAGCTTGAAAATTTTAGGTTTCATCCCACTTTTAGGTATTCCTCATATATATTCCACCTATATCAAAATACCCAATTTTTTCAACAACATATAAGTTTGACCCTATGAGACTCAAAGGCAACAAAACCTCAAAAGGTTATCCCTATATCTCCATGGACTCATGTGTTGTTAAAGTCATCAAATGTTTATGAGCTTGTTGAGTGTTTTTTAGCACAATTATTAGGGGAGTTAGATCATGAGGGCATAAGAAATAGAATGAATGATTCCATTAGGACCATATTGTCTAATGCCCAACACCCCTATGATTTTTTCTTTGGAGCTCATCATTATTTTATTAGGGTCCATGGTTTTATGGAAGAGTTTTTTATTCTTCCCACGGTTTTGATCAATATAGTTTTTAGTCTTGAAGTGGCTTGACAATTAATGGTTATAGATTCTGAGTTTGGAGTAAGAAGGAAGAAGAGGGCCTTCCATGTCATCCCATTAATTAGGAGTGATATTACAGTGGTCAAGAGGCAATCAAAGTTTATTCTAAAAAATAAAATGGCCGCATATGGGTTGGTTCTCATTCAATATTTATGTAAATATGATTTATATGGTTTCATGAATTCTTGGCTTGCCAAGGGTAAGGTCCCTACTTCCTTCAAGCATGATAATAGGAAATTATTTGAAGACAGAAGGTCTCCCTAAAAAGATACCCCATATGTGTATGTTGAGCTAGAAGATATCCCACTTCCACCATGGGATTAATTTTATTATCCCTTTTATAATTATGATCCAACAAGAGTTATGACAAAAGGTTTGAGATAGGCCTTGGTTAGGGATGGTTGGGATCAAGATAAAATAGTTTCCTATTAGGAGTACAGGCA
Organism: Torreya grandis; assembly: GCA_037957365.1. Classification (NCBI taxonomy): domain Eukaryota; kingdom Viridiplantae; phylum Streptophyta; class Pinopsida; order Cupressales; family Taxaceae; genus Torreya; species Torreya grandis. The sequence goes on along the minus strand of JARHVA010005918.1, from coordinate 1,011,617 downwards.
AGAAATTTGTGAATTTAATAAGAAATTTGAAGATGTAGCCACATATTAGGAAAGGGATAAATTATGGGATGAGGCTCATGTTCATGCCACTCCTACTTCTATCCTAGATACATGTAATCTTATAGAGCCATAGAAAGAGACAATAGAGGTAGATACATCTATAATAGTACATACAATTTCAAACTAGTCACCATCTATTAGTGAGTTGGGAAAATAAAGGGTGTTCCAGTCTACATCTAAAACCCCTACAACTGAGCCCCCATTAGATTATTCCCAAGTGACATTATCCACATAAGAGGTGCTACACTCATCATAGTTTTTGATAGCCCAAACAAAAATAGAAGATCATGTAGAGAGCCCTTAGAGGAAGAAATAAAAGGTAGAGTCTTAAAGAGACAAGGAAAAAAAGGTAGCTACCACCTCGTACATGACTCCTCCCCAATTTTCTACTCAAACATTATTTCCACCTCCTTTACATGCCTTAACATTCACCACCTTCTCCACTATGCCAAGTTGAACACTAATGCCATTAGGTTCCCTATTCCTATTCTCTTCCCAACCATTAAATTTACCAACCTTTTCCCTTAGGGTCTTAAAAATCCCATCTTATTCACAATACAAACCCAAAAAATAAATCATTGTTCCTTATAGTTTACCCTATGGGTCTCCTTTCATTGGTGGTGTAGTGACCTCTCTCATAGACTTCCACAGCTAGTCAAACATGACCAAGAGGGAAAGAGAGACAAAAAGGGAAAAATAAAGGGGAAAAAAGGGTAATGAAATGGAAACACAACAAATTAGGTCATTTTATGACCATGAATAACATACCCTCACTATCAATCACATGGTACCAATTATCAAAAATCCACTAGAGCAAATGTAGCCTAAATACTACATAATGAGTGCAGCAGCCATATATCTGACTTAGTTTAGACCCCAGGATAAAGTGGAGATCATGAATAAAACTACATCTATAGTTACCATAGACTATCTTAAAGTATCCCATAAGCTACTAAAGGCATAATTAGGCTTACTAGAGGCATAAGTAATTATGAGCCACATTTATTTAGAGCTCAAGGTCAGGGATTAGGAGATGGTCTAGCTCAATTTGGATCTTTAGGAGGTAATGTCCAAGAAAATCATGAAGACTTTAAAAGATAAAGTGAAGTCCATAAAAAAGGAGCTCAATATAGCTAAAGCCTCAATTAGCTCATTAGAACAAGAAAAGAGTCTACTTAAGAAGAAGGTTAATGATAAAGAAGAGGAAGCCACTCATTTACAATAGAAGTTAAATGCTCTCAAGGTAGAAAAGGGTAAATAGTAGGAAAAATTAAATGACTATGAGGAATAAGTTTAAAAATGGAAAGAGGAGTTGGCCCAATGACCCTAGTCAGCTAGAGTTATGGTCATGTTCAAGGAATTCTATGTCTCTTGTTGGAAGATAATAGTAGTAGATGTGACCCACTTTAAGCATCCATTAAAATTTATATCTAATGCTTAGACTCTATGTGTAAAAGTAGACTCCTTTATGGAGAATATCCTACTTTCATTTGATACCAAAGTACCTAAATTAGATTTATTAATTTAGAAGTTATATGATACATCTGATGAAACTCTATAGGTAGCTAGACTGACAAAATGGTAGACAACAATAGGAAAGGTAAGTGAGATTTTAAGATGTAACAAAGCTATATCCAAATACAAGAATATACTTAAACTTTTGAAAGAAGGGGTAAACGAGATCAAAGTGCACATTAAAGAATTGGTCCATTTGGGACTCCATTCTCCTTTCCTAAATGATAACATGGCACTGATGGAAGACTAGATTCAAAATCTACTGGTCATAAAACAAAATGATCAAATGGTTTTCAAGTCCCTCATTAATTATTCAATATTCACAAAGGAAAAACCTTCAATAATTCTCTCACAAGGAGATGATAGAGCTAGACAATGATTTACAAGCTCTATAGAAGTGACAATATCCATCAAAGGTAAAGTGGGTCGATTTACAAGCTACATTGTAAAAGCTCTAAATGAGCTATAACATAAGCAATTTTTGTCAAATTTTAATTCAAGCATTTTATGGAAGTTATTTAATGTAGGCACAGAGTCCTTGGTCAGTCTCCATTAACTATATAAATAAAATTCTACATTTTATTCTATACTTGGGACATGGATATACATATATTTTTAGGTAAGTATAGGTGGCTATATAACATTATATGTCTTTGTAATTCATGAGGTCAAATGAATATTTTTTTTAAAGCCTTGGAAAGTTTTTAAGACTCTAACAATAGTGGACATTGCCACTTTTCACTTCGGTGCTCTTTCGAAGAGAGTTGAATATTAAAGAGTCTTTTTTAAGCATAGAGCTACCACATGGATAAATATCTATTCTTTTTAGAGTCAAAGGATCAATGGTAAATTGATAGTGTGGATAACAATTGAAAATATAATGATAAGTGCTAAACCTCAAAGGAGTCTCACTTATTAAAGAGGATAAAAGGTTCAATACTGAAATAAAGTTGACGATGCCACTTGTCACTTCGACACTCTTCAAAGGGAAAGTGAATATCAAAAGGACTCTTTTAGCGTGAAGCTACCATCTATCAACATAACAGGCCCCAAAGACCAAAATAGTTTATGAGCTAGTTTTTTAAGCATTTTTCATTTTAATAAATCCTTTCCTTGATAGGTTGAAGTTGGTATTATATGAAATTTACCTTATGTATTTTTTTGTCTTATCAAACTATGAAGAGATGGTGGTGTTCTGTGTAAATATATATTTTTTTTAATTCTTGATTCTCATTTTCTATTATAAGCCTTTTTTTAGTTTTTCATAAATACTAAAATTGTTAATTATTTGGTAAGAACACTATTTCACATTATTGGAAATTTCTTTCTGGATATCTCTTAGGAGATACCTTAAGCGTGCACATGATTGGAATTTTATTTCAAGGTATCTCCTAAGATATACCTTGAAGTACCTTGAAATAACTTCCATATTGATTTCAAATTTCCTTACAAAGGATTATATGTAAACATGATAAAGTTTTATTTGCCAAGAACATTGATGCATACTATTGCAAATTTCTACTGACATATCTCCTAAGAGATTTCCTTGAACATGCAAATGATTTGAATTTTATTTAAAGGTACCTCTTAGGAGATAAATATAAGAGAATTTTAATACCTTCCATGTTTATTGAAAATGTCCTTGCAAAGGATTAGATATAACCATGACAACTCTTTATTTGTCAAGAATATTGATGCACACTATTGGATTTTTCCTTCAAGATATTTCCTTGGAGATACCTTAAACATGCACAAAATTGAAATTTTATTTCAAGGTATCTCTTAAAAGATAGATTAAATGGAATTTTAATACCTTCCATGATGATTTTAAAGTTCCTTTCAAAGGATTTGATATAAACATAACTTTCTATTGGGTTCATAACCTTGATACACATTGTTGGAATTTTCTTTCAAGATATCTCCTAGGAGATACCTTGAACATGCATATGATTGGAATTTTATTTCAACGTATCTCCAAGGATATACCTTTAAGGTCTTTTGAATAAATTCCATGTTGATTACAAATGTCCTTAAAATAGATTTTATATAACCATGATAGCTATTTATTTAGAAAGAACACTGATGCACACTATTGGAATTTTCTTTCAATATATTTCCTAGGAGATACCTTGAACATGCACGTGATTGGAATTTTATTTCAAGGTATAAAGTGGTAGGAAATTTTAGTAGTTGTAAGGCATATAAATTCATACATATTACCTAAGGATGATTTTATGGCATGGGACCCTAACAATCTCATTGCAAGTCACTTCTTTAAATTCAAAAAAGATGTGGCTATGGATTATAAACACTAAGAAGAGGTGCACAAATTGATTTACATGGATTAAATGAATGATGAGGTAGTCCTTAGAAATGTGACTAGGAAGAATATCAAGCTAGAAATGAGGATTGATAAGGAGAATAAGAAAGAGGATATTGTGAATTTCTAACTCCCACCAACTCATGGGATCATGTTTAATGTTGACTATGAGGAAGCAAAAGAGGAGGAAAAAGACAATGTTAATCTCATTAGGAATAGGCCATGCAAACCTATAATATAGGTTACTCCAAGTGGAAAAAGCCTACCTCTGAGCACTGATAAAGGAGAAGCTAATAGACAATCTAACCCCTTTCAATGTCTTACACTCATCTCTACATCTGCTAAGGAAGCTGCTATAGAAAGCTTGGATCAAATGGATCTAGATGTCATTAAACTTGAGGAATCTCAATGGGGAATTGATTTATTAATTGAGGAACTACAGTCATTGGTTGGTAGGAATATAGAGAAATTCTACACAAGGAAAAATTCTACTAGACTTACCATGAGAGGAGTAGTGACTTACTGTTATAAAAAGTGATGAAGAAGAAGCACAAAGATGGAATCTAGCAAGCTAGAGTGGTCATGAAATTTGACCAAGTAGTGCCTTACACTTATATTTTATCCACTTGGTTGTATTTGGGTGCCTTTTTTTGGCGCACATAAACTTGTTTTAAGCATGTTTGAGCCTATAAATAAGGGTTTCGTCATCATTTATAGCCTAAAAATAGTTGTTACCATAATTAATATAAGGAGCCAAATAATTTGAGTGTTTATCTATAGTGTTCTCTTGTGTGTGTTCTCTAATTTCTAATTATCACACTTTTAGATGGTTAATAGTTTCTTTTCTGAAAGCTGACTTAGTAATAACACATGTTATATGCATCTATTATCTTGATTTTAACACTAGGTTGACTAATTTGATAGTATACTTACTATGTTTTCTTCTCATTTATAGTCAAATGTATCATGTAATTTACTATGAGTGAGCAATTTTCATGCAAATTATGTTGTTAAACAAATGTATTTCCTTCCTCTTAATCTTAAAATACATTTATTTAGCTTTGATCATTATGCTATAATTCGTAGATGATTATTTATGTGTTTTTGCCTTAAAAGTTAACAAATTTGGTATCTTTGATCATCTTGAGAACAATCTCTTTTCTACCCTACCCTAGTCACTATTGGATCTACACATGAATAACTTTAGCTTAGTTCATGTTGTAAATATCCATTATTCATTTAAATTTTGGGAAACAATAATAAAAGACTAAAATAGTTTTACAATGATTAGGAAGAATAAATGTCACTGCATAAACATCTTATGTCCCTATAATAGGGTCTACTAGTAGAGTTTCAAAGTGATGATCACATCTTTATTATTTTTTCTATTTTTAGTATTAGTTATATAAACTACTCCAACCCCAAGTATTCTAGGACTTAAAATTGAGTTTCTTACTTTTCCATTGTTCTCTAGTGACACATGGAGCATAATAAGTGCATCAAATATCCCAATAAATCATCCTTTAATCAATCAATCAAGTATCTTTGAGACACCTACATGCTTGTTTTCAAGTAAAAATATGCTATAGTTAGGGGTATGGTAGTCTTAAGACTTTTCTAAGCTTGTGGAGGCTATTTTCACCATCAAATTCATGAATTATTGATATGAATAACTTTAATATAGAGATAAATAAGGATACATGTGAGGTTGAAATAGGGCTAAATAAACAATAATGTACATGTACATCTAGCTTCAAGAGCACTACTACAATCAAGTGGGTGAACCATGCATAATGGAGACTTCAAAGGTATAGACTTTAAAGTAGGGCAATGGGATTGTTAAGAGATCATCATAGATAGATAAAATCATGGGTACTTTGTGTATTGTCAAAATTCCCAAAACACCTTTATACCTGGTCATAGTCCATACAAAGGACATCACATCATGCATAATGGTATATATATGATAGGTTTATTTTCATAATGAAATAATGGTGAATATGCGAAGAATATAATAGTCTAAAAGGAATGCATTAGTTGTGGACTTTGGAGGAGACCTCAAGGAGACAAACTCAATTGAATATTCAATTTCATGAAATATTAACCTATAACTACTTAAAAGACTGAGAAAATATGTTGATAGCCAAAACATTGAAGAAATAAGGTCTTGCATATTTTCAAAGTTCATAAGATATTGTTATGTATGAATAATGATGCTAAGATTAATATTAATAATTGATTTGAAGTATTAATCATATATTCAGAGGAGGTAGCCTCACAACTAGAGATTTAGTATAGATACAAACATCCCATAGCCTTTGATCATTCCAATGTTAATCCAAATATGAATTATATATGATTATTCTAATTTTAACTTGGTGTTGTTTGGGTTGCTAACATAAATCAAAGGAGATTTTTTGGTCTTCATTGTTACAAGGGTACTTTCTTTTCTTCCCTACCTTAATCCCTCCTTTTGAAGTTTTTTAACATGAATCACTTTAGATTAATGATAATTATGTATATACATTTATTTATTTAAAAGTTTGGGTTATATTGGAAAATAAAAATAAGTTTACATCATAAAAAGTTAAAGTAGATTGTGTCACTACCATATTCCTATTATCCCTATAATAAGTTCTATTTGTAGACAAGAAGGTGGTAAGTTGTAAGCACATAATATATCCAACAAGACTGAGTGAATCCCCAAGGTGTCACTAATTATCCCTATAATCTAAAAAATGTTATTCTATTATTTTCATTACATCCTTAACATAGACACACATCAATAGTCTAGAAGGACCTGAGGATGAATATGAATATTCCCAACTTACTATTTCATGTCATGAACTTCTAGGTGTTAATACTCCTCCAAATATTAAGGTGGTCAATTTTATTAATAAATATAAATCAAATATATTTATTTATTTACTGTAGGGATACACACAAATTCAACAATAGTAAGTTATCTAATTAAATGAACTATTTCATTTACCAAGCTCCAGAATTTCAAATCCTAATTACAGGTGGGGGTATAGTCAATTTTTCTAGTAAATGCTATAGTATAAAGCTATGGGAGACTATCTATTATATTATCTTATGTTTTATATTATCATGAATGGGGATAATTTATTTTTATTTTAATGGCTCAACACTTTATGGACAATTATTATTAATTTTGAGTAACTATTCATGTTAATTTATATAAAAGGAATGAAATTTGAACTGCATGGTTTATTGGCTAAATCTATGCAATTGGTTATTTTTTACGAGATGATTAAGATGGTAAAAAATGTGAAAATTAATTATTGTGCAACTATTTTCCATAGAATTTAAACCAAATAAGGAGTCTAACCATATTGATGTACAACTTATGTAGTCTACCCTTTTTTTGTCTTATACACCCACTTGACTCATTTGACCTCTTTTCATTTTGGAAGGTCAACCAATTCTTAAGTCTAATTTGTCTCTATTGTAGAAAAAATAGAATGTGTAGGCATAGGAGGGAAACAACTAACAATACTAAGTAAAGCAAAATATTGAGACTATGGGGATAATCCATATAAAACAATAGTGTTGGAAATGCTCAAAATAAACATGCAAGAAGAGATGAAATAGTGGAGGCTAGATTTATAGTAATAAAACATAAAATCTTCATATATTAAATTCACCTAAAATATTATTACTTATTGTTTACAATGCATAAACTTGTATAGCTACAGTTGTTTAAAAGACTCACAATAGTAGAATTTTCATTTTCCATGTTTGAAATTTTCCATGTCAGGCTTCAAATTTTCCACATTCAAATTAAAATTTTGATTTTCATCATCAAAATTTTTAGCATCTGATTTTATTTTAGCAAACTTGTAGAGCTACAACTATTCACAAGACTCACAATAACAAAAGTTCCATTTTCCATGTTTCAAATTTTCCATGTCAGGCTTTAAATTTGCCATGTTGGGCTTCAAAATTTCTATGTTGGGATTCAAAATTTTCATGCTAGGCTTCAATATCCTATTTTCATCATTAAAATTTTTAGCATCTAATTTTATAGTAGTACAATCTCTAACTCCATAATGATGTGATGCCTATCAAAATTTCCTTAAAATTAAATTTTTTTTGTATGTGAAAAATATACTTACTAAAATAGTAATTAATGAATATAAAATAAAATCCCTCAAAAGAATAAAATTACCAAATCTTGTGGAGTGAAGGTTCATTGTATCCAAAATCACACTACCATTATGCTAGGGTGATCTTCACATGTATTTTGATATCGATCCATGAATAAGCCAAACTTAGCTCAAACTCAATTTCCATTTTATTTGATGCTTTGGCCTTTACAATTCCACAATAAAACTAATGTTGAAACATATTAAAACATCTATAGTCTATTTAAATGTAAAAAATAGGTCACTCCTACATGATGACATTCTAGTAAAGAATGAAGCCTTTATTAAATTATAAAATGTACCATCCTCAACACCTTGGCACAATATGAATCATTAAAATTTCACCATTTTAATCTCTATCACATTACCTTAACACAATCATGAGATTGACCTAAGCACAAGATTAATTTCTTAAATAGCACTATTTTAATCTCACATTAATTTCACATGCTCATAGATTACTTAAACTAGGATTTAATTCTTATGTTATGACTACTGGAGATTTTTTCCACCAATGAGGCTACTCAAATAGGATTTTAACATCCAATTATAACATAAAGTATATTAACCTTCCTAAAGAATTAATTTCTATGAATATATAATTCATGTCAAGGAAATCTCACCATATCTAATTTAATCTCACACATTAAACACATATATTTAATCACTAATATATGCTATAATTACTCTACTTAAATTATATGGTCCTTAGTCTCACCATATTCCAAGTGGAAAGAGCATTTAGACATTAATGGGTCCTTGTTAGGTTATAAATTTGTCTTTTTGGGTGGTCTGGATGATTAAATATAATTTTTTCAATTCAAAACTATTAAATATATTAGTTAGTAAGAATATTTGACTATAATTATTAAAAAATGTTAGATTGAATCATCCTAACATTCATCATTTGGGTTTCCATCATTTCATTATTTCAGCCATTATTTTATATTATCTTAAGTTTTTTAATATTATGGATGGGGTTAATATATATTTTTTGGATTGTAATGGCTCAACACTGTATGCACAATTGAGATGAATTTTTAGTAACTATTCATGCTCATTAATTTTTAAGGAAGGACATTTTAACTACATGGTTTATTAGCTAAATCTATGCAATTGATTAGTTTTCACCAGATGATGCAAATGATTAAAAAAGCTAAAAATTAATTATTGTGCAATTATTTTCCATAGAATTGAAACCAAAAAAAGAGTCTACCCATATTGAACTAAAACTAGTTTAGTCTAACCATTTTTATATTATACACCCATTTGACTCCATTGACCTATTTTCCTTTTGTACCAGGCTTTGCAATAGGGCTCACTATTGTCTAGGTCAACTTAGGGCCTCCCTGAGCTTGACACACATTCTTAAAAATTGTACTATTTTTTATTAAAAATTGATTTAAGTATATATAGGTAGAGCACTTAAAATTATATTTATTATATTTTTTATAAAATTTTAGTGTTATAATTTAAAAACCCTATTTTCCCAAATAATAGTTATGTGTTCTTTGTTTCAACCTCCTCTCTTGTGCTTGAAAGGTATCTCTTATGAGATACCTTGAAGTGGAAATCCACTCTTTTGATTGAAATGTATCTCTTGGAAGATACCTTGAAGGTATTATAAGGGCCTTCAAAATATCACCCAATAATTCTTTTCTTCACACTTGGAATAAATTAGCAAACTTCAATTATAGTTCAACTACTTACAATTTCCCTTTTTATGCAAGTTTTAGGCTTTTAGGTCTTTAATGGTGAAGCTATTTGGGATTTATTCTCACTCATGCCTCAAGATCTGATTGAGACTCACCTTTATACCTTTTCATATCTAAGTTTCATTGTCTATTGTCCATTTGTATCCTATGTGGCCTTCATTCAGAGATCTTCTCATAGAAATTTTCATATTTGTCAAAGGGTCAACCAACCATTGGTCTTTGAATTTTTATTTTATTTCTCACCATTGGATTAAGATCCACAACTTTAGCATGATCGATTAATTCAATCTTAGTCCTTTAATCTTATTGGGTGTTGAAAGTCTTTAAGCTTCATTATTATGTCATGCATCAAGATTTCAAGACTCCCTTTTGTCTAGGCTATAAAATTAGGTTAACTTAAATTTTATGGTCTCACTACCATCAAAGATGTTATTGGGAACATCAAATGATGTGAGCATGAACATCTAATTTAAGTTCATCAAGTTTCTATTATTACATATGAGAATTCCATTTGTCATTTTTTTGAGGCCTCTTAGGATCACAGACTTCATTTACTTTATTGGATTAAAAGAGTGACATCCCTTAGATATTGTAAAGAGCTCGATCATTAATTAGGTAGGCCCTCTCTTATTCCCTTCACATGACCATATATATTTATAAAGGAAATTACACTTATTCCTGAAAGTAGAAATCCACTTTCATAAGATACATATGTAAAAGTCTTCCCAAGACCACATTGTGTCTTTCACTCAGTTCATCAAACAATTCCCAACCTTATTCACTAAGATAATTTGAAGTTGTAGCATGGAATTTATATCTAGGGACCCAAAAATATTTTTATCCTAGATTGAAGAAACAACCATATGTATCTGTGTGAGCTTGAATACAACTGTGTACACCATAGAAGGCTCAAACAATCTAATAGATAAGCATTTTTTCCATGCACAGGAGGATATAAAGGACTTAACTAAATTTTAAATGAATTGAACCTACCAAAGGAAATAATTGGGGATAGATAAATGATAAATGACACAAAATTCAATACTCAATTTAGGCCAGACTTAGACAAGTTCACTAGACAGGGTCCAATTGTTCTAATGCAATTTTGGGCACTAACACTTTCTATGTAAAGGAAATTCTACTTGTTCCTTGTAGGATAAATCTACTCTTTTGCCTATTTCAAATGTATCTCCTAAGCGACACCTTGAAGGGAAAATCCACTCTTTTTCATGTTTGAAAAGTATCTCTTATGAGATACATTAGTATTACAAAGGTCTTTAAAATATCACCCAGTAGTAATTTCCATGTAAAGGAAAATTCCACATGTTCCTTAAAGGATAAATCCAATATTGTGCTTGTTTAAAAGGTATCTCCCACATGATACCTTGAAGGGTAAATCCACTATTGTGCATTTTAAAGGTATCTCCTAAGATATGCCTTGAAGGTATTACAAAATATTTCAAAATATCACCCAATATTACAAAATCTTTTGAAGTAACTCAATTTAGCTTTAAAAATAAATCAAGATTACCAATCTATCTCTATTAAACTCACAGATGCAAATTTTTCTAGAAACAATTCTCTGTCTTATTATTTATTAGAAAAAATTATATAAAATAATATAATTATCTAAAACTCAAAGTCTTGGATTTCTTAGATCATTTATACAATTGCTAAAATAAAAATTACCCCCCCTCTCGCATGTAGGCCAACTCATCTTTTGTTAGAATTTCAAGATACTTAATTCTAATAGGAATCAACTTCTTCAATTCACATGTGTTGTGTTAAAACTAGGAATCATTGAATAACAACTTCCTCAAATATCTCCACCATGACATGAAATAATCAATGACATGTAGCACTTTTTGAAATCCTTATTTCGATTGATTACAAACACATTGTATGTGGAAAAAAGTTAGATAAAGTAAATTACTTTTACAATATGACTCTGAGTAATGGTATTTTAGGCAAATTACTTAAGTTATTAAAATTTACAAAATTAATTTTAATTTAACAAATAAATCATAAAATGATAGTACTTCTTCATAGTGATTACTGCAAACAAGATTCTTCACACAGTGCATATGAAGAAAGAAGAGAAAAAGAAAAGAATAAAAAGAAGAATTGCTCAAGATTCAAGATCTGGTGAGTCTACTTCATGAATCTATCTTCTACATTTTTCTATATACTTTGTGTGCTAAGATATCATTTATTGGATTGATACATCATCTAGTTTTGTAATGGAATGTATTTATGTCTTCAATCTCAAAATTATTCTCTCGCTCCTCTTGCATTAAGCTTTAACTCTCTCAATCCTTGTTCCAAGTATTTTTAGTTCCTTCTCATATTTATTCAAATATTTTATTGACTTGGTTCTAAAAGGAGTTATATCTTTGTCTATCCATTGCCTGAATTATTCATTTAGCTACTCTATGGTTCTTAGAACATTATCACTAGATCAGATACTAGTGAGACCAAAAAGGGAATCTTAAAGATCAACCTTTTTACTACATGCATCTTTTGATAATTTATTCATATCCTCTTCCATGTCTAGTAATATGCTCAAATAGAAATACAAGAGATAATATTCTTATTTCACCTTCTTTATAGAAGGAGCTATTTATTCTTCAACCAAGATTTTTTCACTTAAATTCACTATTACTTCCAAAATTTCCTATTAGAGTTTAGAAATACCATTTAAATTTTCCAACTCAGTTCTTATTACTTTTATTTAAAATATCTTATCCAAAATTTCATGATGAACATCTAGGACACTTGGGAAGAGTTCTTGGGCTTTTTGCTTCATCTTAACTATCCATTTATATATATCCCTTGCCCTATCCCCATTTACCTCTACCTTAGCTATTACTTATGGCTCAATTCGTTCTCCTAAGGTAATCCCTTGTTGGGGAAAATATTTGGCTACTTTAGCAATTATTTCACATAATTGTGTATTATATTCCTTTAGCTTTGCCTTGGCATCATTTTATTCATCCAACTTATTAAAAAGAGAATCAATCAAAGTTTGATTCTCTTCATTCAAACTATCAATTGTTACTTCTCTAAGGGGTATTCTTGTAAAAGTTAAGTCACTCTTTCTGACTTTTTGTTTGCTCATTCCTTGGGGAGGAACTGCTAACTTAGCAAATTTTTGTCTTAAAGATTCAATTAATAACTTTGAAGTTACTTTAGTTGATTTTGGTTTCTTGCATCTTTTATATAGTCTTTTCAATAATTAAAAATCTATCTCCTTAAGATTGATCAATTCCTTTGATCTAGTAGTAGTTTATGCAGCTAGCCAATATGAGAAATTAGTTGACATGGAAGTGTTAGAATGAATGATTACCTATTGTTGGTGACTATCTTCAACTGCTAGTTCTTGGTAAGGAACTTCCTGAGTTTCCATCTCTCCTTGAGCTTCCTCTATAGATTTAGAAACTTGATTTTTAGGATCTACTTCCTTAGTTGATGTTCTTTTCTCAGCCTCTATTTCTTTTTCTTTATCCTTTTCTCATTCACCCACAACCTCCTTCTCAGTTTCTACTACTAACTTTTCTTGAGAAGTCTCTTGAGAAATTGTTTCCTATGAAGTTAATTCTTGAGGTTCCTTTTCAATTGTAGGTGGCTCGACCAAATGAAGTGGTGGTGTTGAAATGGTGTAGTGGAAGTGGAATGAGTGGAGGTGGGAATAGAATGAGGAATGGGAGAAGAAATATGAGTAGTAGAAACCAACGGTGAGGTAGAAATAGTTGGTTATGTTGGATCCTTAGCTTTTATAACTAAGAAGGTATCATCAAAAAATTTCTTTAGATTTCACTTATTTATAGGAACCTGACTACTTTCTCCTTGTATTATCTCTTTTCTCTTCTCTACCAATGTATTAGTCTCATTTATCAACTCCTTCATGAAATAACCATTATCAAGTAACTAATTAGAATTCATTTCCCAAAAATTTAAAGTCATTTTTGAAAAAAAATTGTGATGATTATCTCAAAAATTATTCACAAGAAGTGGGGCACTATCTCCTCCTACTGTATAAAAAGCATCAATAGTAACAATAACATCATCTTCCATGTCTTTAGGAATGGTATCCAAGTCAAATGTATGGATTTTTTCAATGGTCATCCTACTGTTATACCTTTTTCTTACATAAAAATCATCCCTAAAATTAATCCTAAAATATTCTAGTGCTAGTATATGTATATATTCAAGGGAAATGTATTCTATGCCACATCTATAAAATCAAAAATTTCCCTAGCATCAAAATATGTTTAAGTGTAATGGTGATACATCTCTTTCTACACATTTATTACCTTATGAATAGTGGGGCAATGATAATGGCCAATTACAATAGGAAAATTAATGGCTACCTTTTGATCCTTAGGCTACAAATCATACAACTCAACTAATTGCCTACAAAATTCCATAAGGATCCACATATCACTTGGATACCTTAGTAGCTTAACAAGTGTTCCTGAGAAACCTCCTACTTTGAGATATGAGAAAATAAGAAATTGAATGAAAATGCATCCATATCGAGAGATTTCATCTCATGCCTTGTCTAATACTCTTATATGCTTCAAAAATGTCATAAACTTGCAAATAAGCTCATAAAAGAAAACATCATTTACTATAATGTAATTTTTATAGTATTATTCAAAGACCAACTAAGGATAATATTCATATATTAGTATTTTTTATAGTGTACCATTAGTATTTAACCTTGAGAAGGCTCCACTAGAGGCTATTGTATATACAAGATGTGAAGTCATTTTAAAATTGAAGGTTTGCAACACATTCTTCAACTGTTGATCCATATTATCACTAATCATTATTGCTTAATCAATCTTAACAGAGCTCTAAGTCATGTCAATGGTTCAAATATAGGCATACATTTAGGGTGAAAACCATTTGTCATTCTTTTGTTCATCAATTTTGCACAAAATATGAATGATGGCATCTACTTCTTAAACAAAATCTAATCTGATAATGTGTTTGGGGAACCTTGAAAGTTGTTTTGTTTTATTTAAGTAATATGTATTCATAACCTCAATACACTCTATTATTTTGGTTTCCTACTACTTTTTAGCCATCTCCATTGAAATATAAATCACTTTTGGTGAGGTTGGGATCTTTAAACAGTAGTTAAGGTATTGAACATCAAACCTCATAACCACATTTGCACCAGCATCTCTTACCACCTTGGTCAGATAATCATAGTACTTAGCACATGGTAACACAAAATCAGGAAACTAAGTTGAACTTGGGAAAGTTGTAACTTGAATAATCCCACTATTGGTCATGGAGTATAATATTGGAGTCTTTATAGGGGCCCTTTATACTTATAAAAGCTCAGTCATAGATATGTGCCCCATTTTTGTGTCACATATTTCAGTGAGTTTAGAAATAATACTTGACTCAATAGGGTGTCCTTTGTATTCATACTTCATTTTTGGTTCTTGAAATCTGACCTTATTTGCTTTTTATTTACCCTTCTTTATTAGTTCTAGAATCTCCTCAACTACTGACTTTGGGGCCTCCTTAATGATCTTGCCTTGTAATTCCAATTCCACTACTTCTAACCTTATTGAACTCTCTGATCTAGACATTAGCTTTTAGAAAATTTTAATGACCTTGAAAAGTGTTTATCAAACACTCACTGACTACTCCAACTAGTTTAGAAAAGTTGAAAAGAGTTAACTCTTTATTCTTAGAAATATTTCTAAACACGTTCTAGGTTCTAAGTAATTGGAAATTTTTGAAATACTAAGTATCTTGCCTTTAAGTAATAGGGTTTAGAAACCCTAAATAGGTCTTATAAGAGAATAAGACTTTAAGGTTTTTATAAGTTTTGTCTTTTGAGAGTTAAATACTTTGGGTTTTTCAAAACAAATTACTTAAGTTAAAAATATTGAAGTAAGTTCAAGAAACCTAAAGAAGTATTGTGGCAAAGAAAACCTAAGCGAGTCTTGGATGATTGTTTACAGGTTTACTCAGGGTCAAGACTTTGGGTGTAATTAATTTAGTTACTTTAGTTTAAAATCTCAAAGTAAGAATATTTCAGAAACCCAAAGAAGTATTTTAGGAGTTGGGTTTTTTGTAGGAAGATCCCTGCTAGTAAAAACCCAAAGTTATGAAGGTTAAGAAACTTTAATAAGTATAGGGAAAGGGAAACATGATTGAGTAAGATTTTAATGTAGTTCAAGGATTCCTACATCAGTTACTTGAGATAAAGGATCTGAATCAATAAATGATGGGAAATGTAAAGGGCTAGGGCCTTTGTGAATTGGGTTTTTAGGGCAAGTTACTAGGTGTCAAAAACCCAAAGTAAGAAAGAGGGACTAGTAAACCTAATTAGGTAAGGAAATTAGAAAACTAGGTATTGCATGAAGATTTTCAATTTTCAAGTTTTTAACATGAATAAAACATGATAAGATATTTTTAGATTTCAATTTTTTAATTAAAACAACTTTTACCAAGAATTTTAAAGAGAAAATAAAGTAAAACAACACCAATAGTCAAAAAACTATGGCATCATGAGAAAGATAAAATGGGGATAAAATAACATAAAAGAAGTAAAAAAATAAATTGAAATTGGTTTAGTAATAACTTACTTACCTTAAATACAAATTGGTTAAGAATAAAATCACTTGAAATTTTTCAAGAGAATAAAAATGCACAACTTGAGGTTTGCAAGGTCTATTGCTTGTTTGAATGACTTGGAAATGAAGTGAAACTTCCTAGACTTATATAAATGGAAACACATTTATTGTAATCATGTAAAATCCATGTTATCCATTACTTTCTTTAATAATTAAGCTCTCTAAATTACTTTACTTATTTTAAGTAATGAAGTAAAACACTTTTGGAAACCCGATTTGGTCTAGGCTCATGAGTAATTCAGGTTCATGAATTGAAACTAATTTTACTTATGAATTTAAATAATTAAATCACTTTTTAAATCCTAATTTGGCCTATAGAATGTTAGTCATGTTTTTAGTACAACTTAACTTCTTTTGTTTTTAAAGTAAAGTAACTTAAGAAACCCAATTAGAACTAGGGAGTGTTCGTCAGGTTTTTGAGACTAATTAATTTATTTAGTTTGGTAAGTAAAGTAATTATAGAAACCCAAATTGGTTTGTGAAGAGTGAATCAGGTTTTTGAGACAACTTAACTTATTTTCAAGGAAGTAAATTAACTTAGAGAACCTAACTTGCATTGCAAATGAACTAAGTTACCTTAACCTTACTTTAAGTGGTGAAGTGGATGAGTAAAAGGATTTGAGTGATGTTTATAATAAAAAACATTTATTTCTCTAGAGTAATTTAAGATCAAATGAGGAAAGTAAACAATAAATCAAAAACAACACTAATAGAACTCAAGCTCTTTATTTAGGAGATTGGTTTTAAGTAACATAACTGACACACACAAGACCAAAATGCAAAAATTTAAAAAAGGGGGTTCCTAAAAATCTTGAAGTGTCAAATTTTAGGGACACCAAAATCAAAATAATAATGGATTATCTCCAAATTGTAAAATATCACCTAGTAATGTACAACCAAAAATAGGCATGAAAGATCATCTGGGAATAATGTACTCTTGTGACTGATTGAAACAGGTCTCCTAGAAGATACCTTGAATGTACCTATTGATGGACATTTTGACACATACTAGAAACATACTTCCTCTCATCTCTCTCCTTTGAATTTTTTTTATGGATTCCTTTTCCCATCAGATTATATTCACTAGTGCACATAATTTATTTTTAATTTGATTATACCTTATTAGTTAAAGTGTGAGTTAATGTATATATAAAGAATATTGAATATGTATTTTTTATTGTAGTTTAGAATGACAATTTGTTGATAAATTTAATCACTACTCAAAAAATAAAAAGTTACATGAATCGATGCAATATGTAACTTGCATTTTACAAAAGATTAATATTTAAATCATTTCAATTGCTTTACAAAATGTCTTCAGGTGAGAAAAGAATTACCACACTTAAAAGGTAGAAGGTAGCCTCACTCAAAGAGAATTTGGATAAAAGGTAGAATAAGGCCTCACTCTAATACAATTTGGATAGAGTACCATATAAAATACCAAAACTAAAATTAAATCCACATAAGCATCTTCCATTTTATGGTGGCAACAAAATTCATCTTACTGATTGGTATATTGAATTGTTTAGTCTACCAAACATGCATCTAGATATATACTTATTTTTCACTACATCAGGAAAATAATCTTCTCTAATTGGAATATTCTTATCTTACATTAAGGATGAACTTGAATATGTCCTTAAATTCCAACTAGAATTATGGAATGAATAAAAGGGAATTCTCCATCGAGCTACAACTAATTTCACTAAATTTACACCCAGTAAAATGGAGTTGACAAAAAATAATCTTTTATCTTTTTGTGAAATATTTGGATTTAATTTGAATATATATGACAACCTTCAAATGTATGGGTTGATAGACAAAGATAATTTTGTCAATAGAATATAGAACATGTTGAAAGAAAAACGTGAACAAGGGGAAAAAACTTCTTTTACTTGTCACCATGAAAACATGTATTTAAGATACCCTACAGACATGAGATAATCAACATTAAAGAAAACAAGACAAGCAAGGGAAATATATTTGTATGCAAAATTGAAAGAGGCCATATAAGTACTCACACCGGTGGAGAAAAATAAGATTGAACAAAAGGTTGAAATACTTTTGTTGACATAAACTTCTAATGAGGCACACAATAAATTCTCTACATGATATATTTCCTCTAACGATTACACCTTGAACATTCCTATATAACTCTATGAGTTTGGGGATGCAAATATCAAAATAATAAATCTCAATGAAAGAGGGGTGAATGATATAATTCATTCATTTTTAAAAATAATGAGGTTACAATAAAGGATGCTTTGTTAATTACTTTTGATCCGATCAATCATGACTATTTTATTGAATCAAAGTAAGTCCTAGAAGATATGATGGAGAAAAAATTGTAAAGTTCAAAATTGTAGATGGCCAACACATAATTATAGCATAACAAAAAATTCTTTTAGAGAAGGACTATAATACACAATCATTGAGAAATAAATGTTTTTTTAGAAGGGCAACATTTATAAAAGCTTGTAATCCATTACATATTGTGCAGAAAACATGTAATCAATATAATGAATCTAATGAAACAATTTATAAGGCTTAATTTATAGAAAGAGTTTGATCTACACATGACCTTATCAAACTAAGAGGTTGGAAGACTATTGAAATAGGGAAAAAAAAGATAGAAGAAATACAGGAACAAGATAAACACTTGTTCACACAAATGAACTGTTCAACACAACAACTGTAAGAGAGAAAATGCCTTCTTTTCATGGAACATCCTATTTTATATTGTTTTGATAATGCATTTGATATTTTTGAAAGTGTTACTTTACTTGGTTTCGATAAGCAAGATTTAAATCTAATTGGTACAATATTAATTAGAAATATTCAAGGGCTTTTAGAGAAAAAAAGTAGAACTAGTACATTTATTAGAAAAAGGGTCTATTTCCCTCTTGAAAACCCATAGGTATAATAGCATGGATAATTGGTGCAAAAAGGTGAAAATTAACATATTATCAAAAATTGTAGATTATTTTAGCAACCATGATATGACACTACCACCAAACCAAAAAATCACACCTGAAGAAGTCAAGGATCATTATAAAATTTCTACAAAAATGTTTGATGATTTGTGTGTCTTAAAATGAAAATATTTAAAAAAAAGGTAGGGAAGCATTATCTCAAGATTCATTAATAATATTGAAAATTTATTTACATAATAATGGAGGTCATCTTGTCGAGATAGATACAAAAAGATTTAACTGCCATTATGGTCCCCCTTGTCTTTGGCCATCCATTTTAGAAGATTTTAGTGAAAAAATTATTCTTGGTGTGAATGTCGATTTGATAATTATTGATCTTTTGAATCTCACTAATTTTTTTAAGAACATCTTCACCTATTTATTCAAGCATTGATTGAACAAATTATTGTCAAGGATTTCAATGTATACATCATCCACAACATAAAACATTATACTATCATTCAGACCTCTCTCAAGAATCTATGTGTTTGTGATTTCCATCACATGCAAGATATGGGTTTCAAACTATGGGGTCCATATAGTTATGAATTCAATTGGACACATATTATAGGTATCAATTTTTGTCAGGATCCAACTCATTTTTAACTACCAAGTTTTTACGTCCATTTTTAGTATAGTAGAATAGAGGACATTTTTGAGATCTACAAAGATGTAAGAACATTTAAAATGATTAGGTCATAAAAAATAGTAATCTCATTCACAAATGATATAGATAACATCTTTTGGGAGACACTTATCTCTACTTTCAATAATTTAAATGCATGTGACATCCTAAGGGTATATATATGAGCTAGATTAGTGCATGTTTATATAAAATTGAAAATAAATTTATTTTGCATTAAAAAAGTTGAATAAAAAATGATTTTTAATGTTCAATTTCAAAAAAAAATTGATGAATTTAGAGCAACCAATACAAGAATAACTGCTTTGATCACTACCAGGTGCATAACATTTTTAAATTTTTGATAATCATGCTTCATTTTCCAACTATAACATCGTAACAATATTTTGGTGTATATGCTTTATTATTCAAACCTAAAAACATATAAATATTTCATTGTGTAGCACCAACAACATTTCATACAAGTGAAGAGATAATAATAATGGAAAATCATATCAATGAACATGACATATCACAAGATAAACAAGGTAACATATTAAGACCATGCATATTTTTTCAATTATATAATGTTTTATTTATCAAGGATTCATAATACAGATAGAATATATCTTCATTTGTTTTTATCTCAATTAAAATAATACAAAATGTAGCTCTAACACTTTGTGTCTACAACACAACAACCCATGACACAGCTCTGTAGGTTGATGCTTCCATAAAAAAAAGATAAGGTAAAACTTTACCATAATAATTATTTTTAAAATAAAAATATCAAATAAATTTATGACACTAATTTTTAGTTACAACATTATATAATAATTTGTAGGGAATAAAGAACCAAAGTTTAAACAAAAGAGTGGACCCATACAAACTACAAAAAAGCAAAAAAAGGTGAAATCCCCTTTTAATAAATGTGTAATTATATAATTTCATACAAGTATAGAATATATTAATTAACTTTATTTATTTGAATACATTAAAATTGAATTTTTATTCATGGACAAGAGATTTTAGAAGACAATAAAATATAGACTTGCATCAGCTTGGAATTTGGAAGTGTGGTTCATTTTATTATTGTGCAGACTGAATGTGGTTGTATTTACCCATTAAATTGTAGCTTACAATTCTAATTTAACCATAACAATGTTGTTTACATGTTTAATTTATCCAGTTTAAAATAACACAATACGTGTTATGCTATGTCTTCAATACAATAAATTTTGATGTAGAGTATCCATGACAATGTCCTTTATCAATAAAAAAACAATAAAGTATATTGACATGATAGAAATAATTACATTGCTATTGATTCAAATAGTTTTTAATTTCATGTGCCTTATTGAAAGTATATGAAGGGGGTTCAACTATTAAGGTGTATTATATTCTAATTTGAAGTTAGTGATAGTGAATTATGGCTTAGAAGAGTAAATCCTATTTTTTTTCTATGATAGGTTGTGTAAACATATAAATATTTTTTGTTATGCATAAGAGCTACATATAATACTTTTATTACTATAAAAATATTAATAGATGTTGGTTGATCAATGTTAAATTCCTATCAACAACTATGAGAAATTAGTTATGGATAAACTAGACTGATATAGATTATGATACATTCATGGTCAATTTATAAGGATTCAATATGAACTTTTATATGCATGTGTGTTACAAAACTAGCAATAGAAATGGTACATCCATGCATAATGAGTATTATATTTAAAAAGTACCTAAGCATGTACTTATTTTTATATTTGTTTATATGAATCTTTATAATATTTAAATAAATGAAAATTAAAATGAATTAAATGAAATGCATTATGTTTTTATGTTACAATAAGAAATGCACATCAAAATCATATCAATGACCAGTCTAGTAACATGTAAAACATTTTCTTAAAAATTTTCATGTTATATCTCTTATAATATAATATTATTATTAATAAATGATTCATTTATTTCTTAACAAATTATAGACATTTTGAAGGAGGAGCTAAAATAGGCATCTAAAAAACTATTGATTTTGGGGTTGGATGACTTACTATTTGTTGTGACAAAACAAAAGATAATCAAATGAATGATATGGGAAAAAAATAATATTATAAAATTAATAATATTTCATACTACATTCAAGATCATTCCAATGAAATTTTGAAGGTAGAATTTTAGTCTTTTTCTCATGTTGGCATTTGGTCAATGATAGAGGACAATCATTTGAGGATACTCATTCAAACCATGGGTTACACAAGTTCAAATTTCATGTTTGTTTAGGGGAAAAAAATTCTAAGCCATTCAATATAAAAAAAAAAAATATGATGAAGTTATTGTTAAAGGGACCTTTGGAGATGATATTTCAATTTCCAACACATTGTTCATTGATTCTAATTCTCCAAATTGTGTTAAAAATTGAAAATTGAAAATGAGTATGTTACATCAAGGAGAGATACTAGACATAAAAGTTAGAAAGATGAAAAAGATTGGAGAATAAAAATGACATCAATCATCACATTCTTATTAGAAAGTAAAAAATTCATGCTAGTATTTGTGAACCAATGTTTAGAGAGATGTAACATCACATGATTCTTTCAAATGTATTTACTGATTATAAAATATAATTTTAGTAATAAACATTAATATCATCAATTTCATACAAATCAGTTCTAAATTATTTAAAAAATAGTTCTGAATTAATTTCAAAATAATCAATTCTAATTTAGAATTACTTTTCTCTAGTTATTAGTGTAATTTGATTTATGGTTGGATATTCCCTTAAATTATTGACTTAGTATATTGACACTTGCTCATTCAGAATATTTGCCCAATGAACACCAAACAAATTATTTTCATTGAGATATTTTATTATGTAGATGAACTAGATTCAAGCTTAATATGTTTTCATCCATAATTTGGCCAATCAAATGATGTTATGTGCCCAACTATCGAAGCTACTTCAAAGGATCAATGATCAGTATGAAGCCCCATAAGGGTGCCATGAGTTCAAAATAGTCTAATCTATTCAAAATTATATGCTCCCAAATGGTTTGAAATAATTAATTTTTTTTGGAATATAGAAAATTTATGTGATATTTATGGAGAAAATATTATCTACTCCACTTTAGTGGGTATAATTTCAAATTATTTATTATCTATGACCCAATTTAATGGAAATGATCTATGTTCAAATGGTTTAAAGTAGTCTTATTTATTTGGAAAAAAATAAATTTATTTATTTTTGGAGAAAATCTTCTTCTAAATCATTGACCATATTATAGGTATAGGTCTAAATTATTCAAAATAGCCCTACTTACTCAAAATTATCTATGCCCAAATGCTTTGAAAGAGTCCAATTTATTTTGACTATAAGAAATTTTTTTTTGGAAAAAATTATCTTCACTCCACTTTAATGGGTATAACTCCATTTTATTTAAAATATACTAATTTATTTGAAACGATCTATTTCCAAATGGTTTTAAACACTCCAATTTATTTCAAATATTTGAAAATTATTTTTTGGAGAAAATTTTCTCCACTCCACTTTACAGGGTTGGAGAAAATTTTCTCCACTCCACTTTAGTGGGTTTGAGTCTAAATTATATGAAATAGTCCTTTCAATGAGATGAGTGGAACCACTTAGGTTTGGTGATGTAAGGAAAGTGGGTGGAGATGAAAGTGAAACAATACTTACCTCTGGAGTAAGGGTGGCCTATGGGACTTAAGTTAGGATGACTGAATCAATGTCTTTGTACTAATGGGTGGTGTTGGAAATTTATGGGGATTAAATGGAATGGATTATGAATGGAATAGAAATAAGGAGTAGAATCAAATGGGAAGGTGAAGTTGGAGGAAGGGAAAATGGAGTGGATAATTGAAATTCCACTAATGGGGTACCTTGAGTGCCCACTTGAATCAATTTTCTTGATTGCACTTGGATTATCATAGTAGGTAATGTGGTTGGAATGGAAGGTGAAGTGGAAATTATAGGTTTAGTGGGAGTGGACACAAGAGGTGGAGTTGACACTGAAGGTTTTAAAACTTGAGGTCTTATAGGAGTAATAATAGGGGGTAGAAGTGATGAAACCTCCAAAGTAATGTAGGTAGGAGAAGGGAGAATAATAGAGATGGGGGTTATCACTGTGATAGTCATGGGGATTGAATTTGTGGAAGCTTGATCTACTAATATGTCTTTAGATGTAAGGTCAATTGGTTGTTCTTGAGCTTCCCCCATTCTACAAGATTCTTCTTTGTTTGCTTTAGTCTTCTTCTTCTTCTTAACTGGATCTTCTGATGATCCTCCTAGACGTTGTTCTAATGGAGTAACCTCATCTTCCTTAATATTTAAAATGTTTTCCCTAAGCTATATTTTTTGTTTTATGACATAAACTCCCTTGATCTATAGCCAATTTATTGTTATCTTAATCACATGAGCCATTTTATCAAATAGAGAAAGGGATTTTAGAATAGACCACCTTACTAGTGGAATGGGTTGTATGATGACTTATGTGTAATAAATTATGTCCATTATAGATTAATAATCTACCAAGTCATATAGAACTAGTGCTAAACTTTGATTTGTTTCAGGGACATCCTAGAATAATCCCTCATCCTGATTCTTTCCCCATTTTCACAATCTTCCCAATAATCCTCATAATATGGCACATGAGCATATGTTGAAAGTGCCAATGTGATGGTGATCTTACCGTATACATAAAAAAATGGCCTTTACTCAAAATTATTTTATGTCATTTGGCACATTTTGGCTTTAACACACTTGGCCAAGTATCCCTACGAAATTGGGAAATGTATCCCTACCTTATACCTATTAGGAAGGAGCTTATGTGTCTCTACAAGATTCCTTACCAGATCCATTAGTGCCCATTTTTCACCAACATATCAAGGAAGTATATAAGGGAAACCACTAAAACCTACTACCCTAATTTAAGGAAAGGTGGGGAACTAAATAAAGTAGGAGACCCATTTGATGATATCATTCACTATTTCTAGTGAGAACCTTATTCTCCCAAGTTCCTTATCAGACATGATAATGATGAAATAGATGAAAGCATCATTTATTCACCTTATATTTGTTGTTAGGGTGGTATTTATAAACTCTAATTATTTCCTTAGAAACCATATTAAGGCCTAGGAATGATCTCCCTTTGGCCAAAATATAGATAATGTAAGAGGCCATGTAGAATTTTGTAGTTTTTTCAACCTTCATCAATTGATTATGGAGGTAATCACTTATTAACTAGGCATAATTAATGTATTGTTTATTTTTCTTGATGACCCAGATATATTAGTACATCCATTATTGAAAAGACTTGGCATCAAGGTTACTAGTGATCCTTTATAACAATATAATAGTGTCCCCTACTTCATTAATGAAATCATGCTTATACATGGTCTTTGTTAGCCTAGTGGAAGAAGCCCTAGGGGACTTGAGACACTATTTGTTGATCATATTTTGACACCCATTTATTTTATCTTCAAATAATTATGTGGATGTCTATGGAGTTATATCTAAATAAATCTCAAATTTTGGGATTGTAAACACTAAGTTGATGAAATTAAGGTTTAGATTTAGAATATTTTACCATTTGTCATTGTAGACCTATCTTAGATCAAGATCATAATTTTTGGCCAATGTGAGTACCAAATAAGGGATTTGAACTAATAATGGAAAGTCTACAGCTTGTGGTAAGCCAAATTCATAAATACTATAGTTATAGTCATTCTTAAACTCTACACCTATCCTAGCTGAAAAGTCTCCTAGGTCAATATGACCTAAATTTGTGTTAGTATTGTCTACTATGTTATAATCTAAACTATGATTCACTCTAATAAATTTGAATTATAAATTCATCTCCCTTAGATACAAGAAAATTGGAGATATTTATTGTAATAAACTAACTATAAAAGTTGGAAAAATCTAGAGGTGTTTCAAGAAATTTAAATCTGTAGTAGAGATGGAGGGTTCTCTAAGGAGGTACATGTTCTAGTACAACTAGGAGGTGTTCTATATAGGTCAAATATTTTATGGAAGTGAAACATGTTTAAATTACTATGAACTCCCATAGGGGTGAAAGGTGTTTAGATCATGTCCACTTTCTACAAAGGCTCATATTCTTGTCTGGGTTAAAATTTCTTGGGATAATAGTAGAATTAGTAGGGATCTAGGATGCTCAAGGAAAGTTTAATAGCTATGGAGACCTTCGAGGACTATTCATTGGTTTAAATTAAAAGTGTATGCTTATGAATATTCTCTCAAATTAATGAAACCATAAATTTTTATTATAAAATTAGGAGCAAAAAATTAAAGGATCTTATGATGATCACTTTTGGGGTAAAACCCTTACAATAAAACTTTTAAATATAGAACCCTAGAAAACCTAGACTGTGACACTGAAGAAAATGCACAACTCAAAACTCTAATCAATTTTAATTACAAAACAAAAGAAAACCTTAACCATACAACTCAAAATAAATTTAAAAATTGGAAAACATAGCAAGAAATGTAAATCACTAAAAAAGATTCAAATTGAAGGAACAATGGTAGTAAAAATAAGGAAAGTACCATAAAATAGGCAAAGATGATGTGAAAGACATTTGGCAATCATGGCTCAAAGTTGTAGGTACTTTTTTGGAACATGGCTCAAGGTTTGATGGCATGGAATAGGTCATCAAAGCTCAATAACTTGATTATCTATATAATAAATGATTATAAAAACCCTAATTTAATTGGTTTAAATAGTGAAAATCCCTTTAATAAATGTAGTAATGGTGGTTGGTGGTAGAGGTAGGAGATATTTTGAGTAGGTACCACATCCATGGCAAATGAATGGTTTGGTTTGTTAGGAGGTAGATCTAATTGAGAATTTTGTAAGTTTTAAAACTTGAAAATTGCTCACCGGGTGCTACATTCCATAGTGTGAATGTTTGGTGGGAGGTAGAACCTGTCGATCACTTTAAATGTTTGCAAAATTAAAAAATGATCATAGAGTTCCTCATCCTATTGCTTGGTTTCCTATTGAATTGGGGATTACTTTATTTCATAGGATATAGAGCCCATTATGCATTTTTCAAGTTTGAAAACATGTAAAGTGCATGTTGAGTTCTGGATTCTACTAGTTTGGATGCTTAATAGGATCCAGATCCTACCATAAATTTTTCAAGTTTACAAAATTGAAATATGTATACTAATTTATGGATACCACTTGTCTTAATGGTGGTTACTTTTTGGGATTTTAAACTTGAAAATTTCATCTAGAGCTCTGGATTCCATAGTACAAAAAGAAAAGATGGGTTTTTGGTGGTTTTAAGGGATTTTGTAAAAATAAAGGGGGTATCCCTTAGGGTATCATATGTAGTGATATTTTTAAGTCAAAAATATCAATATTTATCATCAAAATTTTGACACAACTTAATAAAATATTTCTTTTCAAAATTATTTCATACCTTTCCTATCTTCAATTATTTTTCTTCTGAGATGACCACTAGCTCATAGTCTTCTTTATTCACCATGATGATCTTCTTTTCACCTTTCAACTAATCATCTAAATTGAATATGTTTTCTAGAGTAACAAGACCCATATGTATTTTTTTTGTCTTCAACTAGATGATCTAATATTCATATTGATCTTGGAGTCTTAACTAGTTCCTATCAAATAATTTAGCTTATTGTCTCAAGAAGTTGACAATTTATTGGTCACTACTGAAGACTCACCAATTGGTTACATTATCAAGAAAAAATGGCCTTATTATTAATGTTACATGTTGGTTATTTTTATTATTTATTTATTTTGATAGGTTATATTGGGAGCCTACCAAGGCCATATGATAAACATCTTTATTTTGTGTTCATGGTACTACTTGGATATTAAAAATAGTAAAGTCTTCTAACAAGTCCCAAACCTTATGTTTGTAAGATCATAACAAATTGTTCTTAGTTACACTTTTGGATCTCACTTGGTGAATAATTATCTCACTATCACCAAATATTTGTAGGGATTTTATCCCTCTCTCCTTGGCCAATTGTAAACCTCTTATCAAGCTTCATATTTAACTATATTATTTATGCAACTGAATTGAAGTCTGAAAGAATAGAAATAACTTTCCTTATGTGAAGAGATAAAGACAATATATTCACCTACACTATTCATACTTCTTGAACCATAAAATGACAAGTTCCACATTCCTTGAAGATCTTGAGCTAGTTTTACTAGGTTCAAGATAATTGCATAATTTTCATGAATGCAATATGTACCCAACCCTATTTCTTATACATAGTCATAAAGATTGAATTGAAGGGATAATCCCCATTCATCCAGATGAGTTTATATAATTTATTCTATAGTTTTTGTAACTTCATGATCAATCTCCTCTTCTTGGTCCTATAGTATATAGTTCATGTCTACAAAGATAGGATTATATGGCTCAATTTTGTCTTTAATGATTGGTTGAACTCTTATTATTAATATTATTCCATATCTCATCCTAAGAAACATAAGAGACCAATCTATAGATGGATATCCTCCCATCTTTGTAGTGAAATACCATGAAATATTAATGACAAAGTAATGGGGCATATCTATAACTCAGATGTCTTGAGATATTGACAAGCTTAGATAAGTGTGAATAATAAGATTTAGCTCCTTTTTATTCTTACTATTTGAGAAATAGTCTCATCCAATTGAATGACACCCCTATTTATAGGTGTATATTTTATATAAAGGGCATAAATTATTTTCTTGGGCATCATCAAACTGTTAGCCCTTGAATCTATCATGTAGTTATGTATGAGATACTTCCCTACTATGAGTTAAAGACATAAATGGGATGCTTACCATTTTTACTAATTTTAGTGTCAATTTGTGGTTGACACAAATTAATTGTAGCATTATGTACCTTAGGTGCAACCTTGTTTTTTAGCTGTAAGTTCTTCAAATCCTCTTGTATAAAATCCCTTTACGCAAGAATGGATAGTGCTTCCCACATAGTGACATTCATATTGGTCTTATTCATTTTCTCAAAAAAGTTGAAAAGGATATTACCAACCTATGTTGGTGCCTTTAGAGGAGCTACATCCTCTTTTACAAGATTCAAAGTTAACACTTTTTCTTTGGGATTGCCCATAGGTATAAAGGGTATCCTTTGTACTATGTTATTCTTTATATGTTCTAGTACAACTTTAGAGGTTGTAACTTGTTCCACCTTGGGGGGATGATCACTTTCAATTTCTCTTTTATTTGAATGTGTATTGGCTACTAATGAACATATATCATTGAATAATGCCTCCTCATAATTCACACCACAAAAATCTTCCTATTTCTATATTAGAAGAATAGACTCACCCTAAATAGGTTATTGTGTATATTACTGTTGGGAGGTGGATTATTATTTCTATCCTTATGTACTTGATATGATTTACACCATAAAATCTTGAATAATAACACCATTAGGATAAGTATTCTAGTTATTTGGCTAAAAAAAATTATAAAACCATTAATATTCTTATGTCAAGTTGTTTTGAATAGGTACAATAGCTTTGGTAGTACTTGGTGTAGGTAGATAATGGATGTTTGGAGGTTTTCATTTTATATTTTGACTCAGTGGATGTGAATTTCCTTGGTGTGTCTACTTATTAGGTTGGTATGATGGGTTAGCCTAATAATAAGGCTTGTAGTTTTGGGATTATTGCCTCTTCATTTCTACTAACTCATTACCAAAAATATTGAGTATTAACCTAACCTCATATAAATCATCTGTAAGTGGGAAGTTAAAGCTAGTGATTTACTCATGGTGGGAATTAGAGTAATTACAGGTGGGGAATAGGAGGTATTTATAGAAATAGAGTCATTGGTGGAATTTGGGTAATTTTACTTGCTTGAACTAAATAATTTTCTACCCTTATTGCAATTTCATAGGCATTAGGAAGTGTGATTCAAACCATTGACTAAATCATAATAACTATACACTATTCAAAGATTTTATGCAATATAAGAAATAATTATTTGGAGTTGGCTTGAACAATACTAGAATTCTATTCCATATCTTTTGAAAACAAAAATTGAAATCAATAATGTGCTCATGAGGAACCTATTGAATAGCAGTTTGTTGTTCAACTAGGAAAAGGTGGGCATTTTTATCTTTAAACTGAGTACATATTGTAGTGCCTAAGTCATCCAAAACTTGGATGGAATGGGGAGGAATACCCTAGTAGCACTATAAGGATTTACCTTTGAAAGAGGAGACTAGGAGCCTAATTAAAACATTATCTTATACCACATTATGGACTGAACACAAATTAACAATATCTTTTATGTGCTTTATAATAGTGGTATAAGTTTCACCAATAAAATATGGTAGGCTTTTTAAAGCCAAGGTAGGTATATCATCATACTAGGATAATTAGAGTTTGATGATAACATTGAAAGCTACAAAATTTAAATTTTCAACCATTATGGGAGGTGTGAAATTGATGGGAGTACTTGGAGGAAATGCAAATAAAATTACAATTTATACTTTAGGGCAATGTACAACTAATTTTGATTTATTTTTAGATATAAGTGATAATTTTAAAAAATTGTCTCTCTTACCTTTAGTATATGATCTTGTTTATTTACTTTACATGCGTAAACCTTGAAATTCTAAATCTATAAGCTAGTGGATTCACCAAGTGTTTTTTAAATTTGTAAAAGGATCATATAATGCTTGATGAGAATATCATCAATCTCTTTATAATTTTTGGGTCCCACCAGCCATGCCAAAAATTATTATCACATAGATTTTGCACTTGTTTCTTAATGTAGTAGATTTTTGTGGAAAAATAAATAATATAATGGGAACAGCTCCAAGATGTATTACCTTTGGAAATTGAGGTGAAGCTATAGATAAGGCTGACTTACTTTCACTAAATTTGGTGTAATTGATAAAATACAAATTTTATAGAAATCCCACTCCTTTAGTGTTCTTGCTCCTAAACTAGGGTTTGACTAGGGAAAAGAGTTTGAGAATGAAAAATTCAAAACTAAAATTGGTGATTAAACCAAATATTTTTATAGTGTATTTTAATTCTTTGTTGAATGAACACAATAAAACATAGAATAGATTGAAATTTGTAGTAACACAAATGCATGCAAATGGGAAATCAAAGGCAATATTTGTTACTTTTCATAGAAGGGGAAAGATTCTTTTATTTTAATCAAATAATCTTTCAAAAGGATATAAAATACCACATATTAAATTTTTTGACCGAAATAAGAATTTAAACATCTTAAAATATTTAAATAACTTGCATACATAGGGATTTTCTCAGATATGAAAGGCAAATATTCAAATATTTCTCATTCTACAGGTTAAATGTAGAAAATATATTTACAATTCATGATAATATTACTAACTTTAAAAAGATAAATGGTCTATGGTGTCCTTCCCATATTTATACAAAATATCTGATGAATGAGATGTAGTTATCAAAAAATCCAAAGACTAGTAGAGAATCATGCAAATTTGGAAACTTCATGGAAAGAGGTGTGATAATAACAATTGTGAAATCTAAGGCATGGTGAAAAAGTTGGAAAATTATCATGCAAGATCAATTCATTATATTTGATTGTTGTGGCATCTAAGGAACTTGAGAAGACTTTATTCAATGCCATGTGTCTTCTTCATACAGCTATAATGTCTCTTCATGAAAATGGAGAGACAAAGTGAAGCTCATTGGTTGAACAAAGGATAACTTAAGTTACTTTTTTTTTTTTTTTTTTTTTAAATCTATAATTTTTAAGGAGACATTTATAGCTTATAAGTCATACCACTTTTTCAAAACAATAATTACAATTTTTAATATGTGAGTTTACAACTTAAGCAATTAAAACATGTCAAAATGAAAAGTGTAATTTGGAAGTCTTCTTTTTACAATATTCCACCTATTAAAATATAAAGTTTAAAATACACATTGCTCTTTCTCAAAAAGAGATGTCAAAAAGATAGTTTTAATTTACAAAATGTGTTTTTACAACATTAAAATATTTTACAATAATGAAATAAAATATGTGAGATTGTTTTTAATAGAAATAATCAATCTATTTCTAAAACTTATTCTACCTCTATCTTTCTCAGCCTATAATTTATGATCGTATTCATCAAAAGAATTGAATATCTCCTAGATTATCTCTTTATGTAGGCCATAAGAGTAGACATTGGTGATATCATAATATACCACTGTATCAAAAAGTTCCCTTCTCAAAGCTCTATATTTTTGAATCTCTTTACCAATTTAATCTAATGTGTTCAGATATCTAATGTAATGGTGGATAGAGCTCAAGGTAAAGATTGTGTCTCATGTAGATTATTTTCCTATCACTTCCTTGAAGTTATTTTGTACATCCTCTACTAAAAGAAGGTTATCTTCATAATTTTTTGGCCTACATGAAAATTAGTTTAACAAATATTCCATGTCATAAAACATGTAAATGTCCTTGTCATGGGAAACTTTGGCCTTATGGGCAGTCTCTGTAGGTATTTTCATACAAAATTGAGCTACTTTGTATAATTCCTCTTGCTCTCAATCATTTTTTCATTATCTTTCTTGCAGGTGGAATGTCCAAATCAATCAAGTCCATAGCTATCAATTTTGTATAGAAAAGATTCAAGGTTTCTACCTTGCCCACATACTTGTTTATTAGTCTTCTTAGGGTTACCCTTATGTCTCTCAAAACTTCATAATGATCCATTATCATATAAAATTTTACATTTTGAGATGAGTTCCTCTAACCATTATTTAGTATCCCTTCCCATGCTTGAAATTTCAATCACCACATCAAGTATTACCTGATTTATGATCTAGGGGACTGGTTGTGCTAGTTCACATTATGCTAAAGAAATAATGGGTTATATGAAATTATTCAATGCAATTGTAAGTTGTCCAACCTTGTTTTTCAACTCATTCGTAGTGACCTTATCACTATCTATTTTTTCAAAGAAGGAGTTGATGTTGGATTGAACATCATGTTTTAGCCCTTCCCTCATTGGACATCTAAAATAAACCTTTGATACCTAATAGTCCCCCACCACTAGATCTTATTTCTATTTGTCTAGTGGTGGGACTATAATATCTACATATCTTTCGCCTATTGAGTCACATATTATTCTTGAGAAGGTCCAAGGAGTAGTCTTGGATTACTTTTGTGCATTTTAAATACCATTATCTAATATACTAGGAGAAACCATATGCTTATGTTTATTCACTATTATTTGTGCTAACCACATAGGTTTAGCATCCTTTTATGTTGACACTATCACTTGATAATCTGTATCTAAAGATACTACACTGGTAAGTATGGTGATAAGTGTTCAATCCTATGTTAATACTGATAGATGTCTTTATAATTTCATCTCCATTTCTACGCTACAAGTCTATATTTGCATCAAGGGATTACCGCTTACCTATCTCCACTTAAGGGGTTAGGCTTACTTTAGAATAAATAGGAGAAATGGGAATATATGTGTCTACTAGGGGTATAAGAGATGGAAGTGATATTAATGGGGGAGTAGATAAATGGATTTGTAACTTGGGGACTAGTGGAAGTGTGGAGGCCAAATCATCAAATGAGTCAATAAAATGGGTTGTGCCACTTAGGGGTTGTAAAGTAGGGAAGATGAAGGGGATGAAGATAGAGTCATACATGTCCTAGGAGTTGGGATGTCTAGTAGAACTAAAGTCAGAATGATTGAATCCATGATAATATACTACTGAGTAGTATTAGAAAAAATGAGGATGTAATGGAGGGAATTGTAAATGGAATGAAAGGAATTGTGTAAAGAGGGAGTGAAATTATGGTAAGGGAAAATGTAATGAAACCTGAGTATCCATTAAAGGGGGAACCTAATTGTCCACTTGAATTCTTTTCAATAGTTGTAATAGACTTATTGTTGTAGGTAAAGTGGTGGGGATGGAAGATGGAGTTAATTGGGGTGAAGGAGTGGAAATAGAGGAGGAGGTGTTAAAGCCATAGAGATAATACAAATAGGTGTTGGGTGAACTATAGAGATAGGATTTGTCACTATGATTGATATGGGGGTTGAAACTATGGATGCTTCAATTGTATCTCTGTCCTTAGATGAAATTATGATTGATTGATTTGATGATAATCCATATTTTCTTAACTTCCCCATCTTAGAATTAGATTTCTTCTTCTTATGGGAGATCACTGGCCTCTTTGATTGATCTCTTACTATACCACTGGGAACCCCTACTGATGGAGGAATTCTTTAATCCTTGAGTTTCAATATATTTTTTGTGTTACTAATTATATCCTTAGTCACTTGGACCATTATACTCCTGAGCCAATTAAGTGTTTTCTTGATCACATGTGTAGTTCTATCTATTAAATAGAAATATTCAAGGACTGACTACCTTACTACTATAAAGGGTTGAGTGATGATTTGTTTGTATTATTTCTCATCGATGAGGGATTCGAAATCCATGAATTCCTTTAGGACTAGTGCCAAATCAAAATCTTTGACCTGATTCAAGGTCATTCTAGAGTATTCCTTCAATCTAACCTCATCTTCATCATCTAAATCCTCCCAATAATCTTTGAAGTATGGAATGTGGGAATATGTATATATTTATATTGTGTTAGTGATGTTACCATGAAAATCATAGTATTTTCTTACCTCCTAATACCTTAGGATCATCTATGTCATCTCTACATTAGCACACATGGATTTAAGTAAAGATGGGAATTTGTATCTTCTTATATTGATTGGGAAATGAATTCCCAACTTGTCTTTTCTAGATAGAATCTTATGAGTTTCCATAAGTTGTCTTACTAGCTTCATCAATGCCCATTTATCACACACATATCTTAGGAGTGTGTAAGGGCAATGACTGAATCAACATACCATAAGATAAGAATAGGTGGGGAACTAAATGAAGTAATAAACCCACCAGGTGATTTATATAGTAGTTACATCAAATAATCTCTTTCTCTCAAGTTTTTTGACAAACATTATTATGATGTAATAGATGAATGCATCACTGGCCCTCTTAAAGTGTTTTATTTTTTCCTCTAAAGTGAAGTTAGGATAATAGTTATACACTTTATTTACTTTATTGGAAACTATGTTGAGCACTAAGAAAGCTCTCCCTTTGGCCAATATGTATACTAAGTAAGAGGTCATATAAAACTTTCCTATGGTTTTAACCTCCATCAAATTCTTGTGGAAGGAGTCACTAATGAGTTGGGCCTAGTGGATATATTGTTTATTTTCATGAATGACCCAAATATATTGATACATCAATTCTTAGAAACTCTTTTCATTAGGACTACCAGTGATCCTATGTAGAAATATTATTATGTCTCTAACCTCATCCTTGAAATCAATTATTGCTAGTGTCTTTTGCTATCTGGTGGAGGAAGCCTTGGTGGTCTTAAGCCATTGTTTATTTACCACTCTCTATAATCCCAAGTTGTTTTCTTGGAAGAATTTTTGGGATATTTCTAGAGTTATGTCTAGATAACTCTCTAATTTTGGTATCACAAATATAGAATCAATGAAACCTAGGTTTAGATTTAAAATCATTTCCCCTTTATCATTTAGGATGTCTCTCTTATTAACATCATAGTGTTGTGTTAAGGTTGACACTATCTCAAAGATCTAAACTATCAAGGGAAAAGGTATTACCTATTATAATCTAGACTCATAGATACTCTATATCTATTTGTTGTTAAACTCTACATTTATCCTAGTCTAGAAGTCCCCTAGGTTAATGTGACCTAGGTCTATATCTATAATCTCAATTGTGTTTGATTCTAGACTAAGAGTTACACTAGGTCCCTTTAACTTGAAATTCATAACCTTCATAGATATGGATTATAGAGAGACTATCAAGAGAGAAAAAACTAGAAAATTTGGTGGGGTTTGTAGGTTCTAGAAGTAGGTAGAATCTCTAGTAGAGATTGGAGGTGCTCTGATCAGGTAAAAATTCCATGAGAAAGTATTGTTTCAAAATAAGGTTGAAATCACTGGCATAGATTCAAGGTGCAAAATACAAGTCAAATCTTTGGTAGAAATAGAAGGTATTATAAGTAATAACAAAGTCTATGGAGTTGTATGTTTCTATCTGTAGGTTGAAATCCAATGGAAATGGGAGGTGTTTGAAATAATGGAAAATCTCACAAAGATGGGAAGTGCACATTATAGGTCAAAAGTTTGCAGGGAATTGGAAGGATAAAATAAGGAATATTAATGGTTAGTTAAAAAAATATTCATTGGTATATTCTCTAGTTTATGAAATTTGGAGAAACCTTAGACGTTAACTAAGAACCCTAAATTTGGGGAAAACCCTAGGTAAAGAATACTTGAAAAATGCATAGAAAAATATGACCTCTCAGCAAAAAAAATTTGCAATGATAACAAGATGAATAAACCCTAAAACTAGATGATGCCTATGAAATAAAAACCCTAAAATAATTGCAATCAAATTTTGTGGGAAGAAAATTAACTTAACAATCTTTAATTTGAAGGAAATGATGGAAAAATGCAAGGAATATTCCATGAAATATTATGCAGGGGTGTAATGGGTTGTGGCATGAGGTTCAAGGCATGGCTTGTAGTCATTTCTTGTAGGGTTGAGGTCATGGCACAAAGTCATGGTTCCATGTTGAAGGTGTGGTTATTATCATAGATCCAAAACTTAATTTATCAATTACAAAATGAATTAACAACACCTAATTTACATTTATATACATTGATTTTTTCTACAATTAATGCCTTTGTGGCATTAGTTGGTGGGAGTTTGGATTCCTCAAGTAAATTTTCAATTTTGAAAATTTCATGTAGACCTCCAACTTCTAAAAGTAAGGATAGGTTGATATCTTTAAAAATGGGAAGGTAGAACTCCAAGAGCAATTTGCAATTTTTCAAAATTGCAAATTGGACTTGGGGTTCTAGATTCTACAACCAAAGTGTTTTGAGGGAAGTGGAAATTTGCCTACAATTTGTAGTTTTTCAAATTTCAAATTATATTCTAAGTTCTATATTCTGTAGGGTGTTTGGTTTATGGGATCCAGAACTCTACTTGCAATTTAGCAAATTACAAATTGCTTTCTAGATTATGTCAGTTAGTGTATTATGAGATCTAGAGGTTTGGCTATAATTTTCAATTTTACAAATTTAAAATTTAATTTATATCTTTGAATCCCACTAGCTAATGCATTATGGGATCTAGATCTCGATAAGCAATTTACAATTTTGTAAATTATAGGTAGAGTTATAAATTGTGTAATACAAAGGAAATATGTGCTTTGGGTCAAGTCAAGGTATTTTTCCCAAATCCTATGGGGTATCCCTTAGGGAGCATAATTTTTTTTTTTTGGGACAAAAACATCAATAATAACCATTAAAGAAACAATACTAGACTAAAGACTCATCTATAGACATTATTGATCCATCTAGTAATTTTGCAATGAGAGATGCTTTGCCATTGATCGATGATTATCAAAATACATTTGATAAAACCTATCCTTTGATTATTTTTCGATTTACATACTTTATATCAAATTCTCTAATAATCGTAACACATTTATCCATCTTGTCGGTTAGAGTTATTATGGATATAAGATATTTAAGAGGGTCGATCTTAGTAATAATCTTGGTTTGATTATTGAGCATATAATGTCATAGTTTTTGAGAATAAAAATAATTTATAGATAGGATTATTATATCTAAGAGTAGTTGATCCCATATGATATCAAGGTTATGCTTAGGTAGTACACTTACCATTATTTCCAACTATCATCATATTATGTTAATATTGCCCCCAATGCAAACTAAGTAGCTAAAATATATAGCAAAAGAGGTTTACCAACAACTGGTGGAATTAGTAATAGTGGTTTCGAAATATATTTATTGATATTTTAAAATATTTTTTCACAATTCTCATTCCATGTTAAATTAGTGTCCTTCAGCAACAATTTGAATTAGTGACAAATGTTTGCAAGTTGAGATATGAATATTTCGATTACTTGATTTTTTCCTTGTATACTTCTAAATTATTTAAGATTCTTAGGTGGATGCATATCCATGATAGATAAAACTTTAAATATATCAAGTTCAATGACAAATTTTTAAAAAAATATCCCTAACAACTTTTCTAATGTCACAGTGAACACACATTTATTTGGATTTAATCTCATGTTGTACTCTCTCATGCATTCAAAACTCTAGTAACACTTAAGGATGTTCTTCCCTAGATTTAGACTTAGAAAGAATATCATCTACATAGCCTTCCATAATGACATGAAACATGTCATGGAAAATCATAGTCATTTTCCATTGATATGTGGCTATAGTATTTTTCAAACCAAAAGGCATCACTTAATAATATAATGTCCCCCATGGAGTTATAAATTCAATTTTGTGTTGATCTTAGGTAGTAATTTTTATTTTATTGTAGCCTAAAAATCCATAAATCAAAGATAACACTCATGAATTATAGTTGAATCTATAATCATGTCTATATTAAGCAATGGAAAATCATCTTTTGGTCATACTTTGTTGATATCATGTAAATACATGCATATTATATACACAATATTTTCAGCTTTTATCAAATACTTATGATTTTGATCTCACAAGAACCCATAGAGACTCAATCTCTCTAAGTGTATGCCTTAAAGGGTGCACTTAGAAAGGGGTGGGTATACCATTGATGCTTTTCTATATTGTTATCCCTTATTTCCACTATTACCAATCCAACTAGCTCCTAAAACCATTCCCCTAAGTTATTACTCCTCTTTTACACACTCTAATATTTTCCTAGTTTCAATCCCTCTTTTCCTCACCTTAATCCCATTTTTATAGTCTACTATACTAGGTCCACTACTTCAACCCTGTACTATTTTGGGTAAAATTCATTTAGGGTCTAGGTTAGTTCTTAGCTGACGTAGCCCATGACCTAGTGAATTTTTGTCCATAACTGTACTAGGTCAACTGGGTCGACCCTATTAGCCAATTTTTTTGGAAGGAATTAGGGTTATATTTACATATATATACATGATAATTTCATCATTATTTACACAATGAACAAGAGTAATTATTCAGTTGCACTTCTTTACAATCTGCTCATCCACCATTCTACTTGAGGAATCTTTGTTTAGGGTTTTTACTTAGAGAATCTAGTATTTTGGAAAATTATTAGATGTTTTATCCTTTCTTAGTGATCCTTACAAACCACAACAACCTCTTGTGAATCTTGTTTGGATAAGGGAGATATTAAGCCTTGATGGGTTCATCTTTTAGGTAAGTATTCTCTAACTTTGCTCCTCTCTTTAGTAGATACAAACATCATAAGTATTAACTTCAAATAATATTACTCTTATCTTTCCATGTATTATGGTCTTACTCATACATATCTTAATTGAGATTCTCCTATGCATGTTTGTTTTGTTTACTAACCCCCATATTGTGCCACAAGATTTGGTGAGAACTAAATTAGATTTAATTTGTATTAGTTTATGAGATATAAGAAAACATAGGACCTAACTAGGGTTATTTCATGATTTTGTTTGATTGGAGGCTTTGGAACCCTCCATAGAATTGCTTATTGTGATCAGAGATCTCTTTATTGGTTCTGGTAGATCCCCATATTGGTCATGTTCTTGATTGTCTAATGTATCCCCAATCAGAAGTGATGATATGATCTATCTTCTTTGAGTTAGGATTGATTTATAGACATGATGAATTTATGATTACATACATTCTAGTGAACCCAATGTGAATCTAACCCTTATAGGTTTTATCTCATCTTTTTCATAATTTTATCATTTTATTTTTCTATATTTTCAATACTAGGTCGACATTGTCACTATAGTTCTAACTTCTATACATAGTTTTAATACATAGTCACATCAATATGACTATTATATTTGTGTAGGTTTTTCATAAGGTAAAGGCTATTAGGTCAAATTTTTCAATATAATACATTCTATAGACTTCACAATAGACTACTAGGTTGACCCTATCGACATAATACACTTTTTAGACTTCTATAAAACATACTAAGTTGACCCTATCAATGCAATATACTTTAAAGGCTTCAGTAGTGGGGTTTTATAGAACTAGGTCAACCAAGTCGATTTAGTTGGTAGTAATTTCAATAAAATTAAACAAAAATTTTCAAAATTTTAAGCATATTCTAACACACCAAGGTTCCTTTCTCTCCTTCTCTATCATTTTAGTTATTTCATTATAGTTCTATTTTTCGTAGTTTGCAATCTTTAAAACTGCCCCCATATAACAAACTAGGTCGACACTACTAACATAGTTTCATATTCTATCTTCTACCTAGAAAACTTGGCTGACATTGTCAACTTATTTCTTTTTAAAACCCTTGCTTCCAAATTATAGTAGTGACACTATCTATTCTATTTTGTAATCTTTACATACACTATCATATAAAATTACACTATACTATGTTTCAAAGTTGGAATTAACACTTATATGATAGTAATTAGGCCACACTTCCATTTTTAATTTATTTCATGCTTATAATATATCATATATTCTAATTAGGTTGTTTGTAAATATACCATTTAGTTTCACTATTTTTCTCTTTTATATACAAACTACCAAATCACATAATCTTAGAAATGTATTTAACCAATTATCTATGCAAGCCTACCTACTAGGATTTAGTCACCAAGGGGGAAGTAAACTTGGTTTTATATCCAAGAATAAACATGCATTTAATTTTATATATTGTAAAATCACTTGACACCCTTATCATTCCAGTGTGTGAAGTTAGGGAGTAGGTCCCAATACCAAACTAGTACCATTGCCAACATAAATCCCTTTCAACCTAAATGTCCTGAAACCATCCATAGTTTGATTTATAGTTCCTTGTTTATATCCAACTTCATATCACATCCAAAATGATACTATAATAATTTAACAACATTTAGGTTCACCAATTAGTTACCATTTACTTTCCAAGTTGATTGCTTGCTCTTTACTAAATTGTGTGTTGTATTTTAAAAACTTGCATTTGGCAGTGTTGGCGAAAGGTTTTGTGATATGTGCCTCAATTAGATCATACTCATTGACCCATTTGATTATGTGTTTCCTTTATTTTCTTACATTAAAAAGTGTTTAAATTTTTTTTCCTATTTTAGTACATAGTCATTTTGCTCAACACAATCTCTTACAAACTATTTATTTTCCCTACTTGCCATACTAGGTCAAACTTATTGACATATAACTCTTTTTTGCTTTCCAAGATATAGAAATAGGTCAACCCTATAAAATTTATATCTTTTTCTACATGCTAATTTCCTATGCTACAAAACTACGTCGATGCAATCGAACCTATATCCCTATTTTCTCAAATTTTACACCCTATTTTATGTACTAGGTCAACCTAGTCAACTTTGTATTTTTATTGATTTCCCTAGTTATCTAACCCAATTTTGTATTTTTATTCCTTAGAATTTTGTTCATTTATCTCTCAAATAATTATGAAGTCCCCTATCATAATCATCTTGGATAGCCTGAATATATTTAGATACTATTTATTATCTTTATTTTTCCCTCTCTTTTCTTCCCAAGAGAGCCATCAATCTTGGGCACATCTTCCCCTGCTTCATCCATGACTTGTTAGATGGTGTAAATCACACCTGAAGATGAGTTTGATGGGTCTAACCCTTTCTATACCTATCAATACACTTCTCATATTCAAAACCTTTAAACTAATGTGGGTAAAATTTACATAAGTTTAACCAATAATACACTACTAATCCATCTTCTAATAATCTTCCCCCTAATACCAATTTGGGTATTTCTCTTACCAATACCAACCAACCTATTGATACAACTAAACTTATTACATAATTAATATAATAAATGAAAATAATGCAAACTTCTAACACTTATCAAATGATGCAAATCCAACATCATTTGATTAACAAGGCTAATCAACCTCCAACTATTCATCCTCAAGCTAATCCCAATTACATTCCTCCACCTCTTAGAGATGCCTTAGGTAATGTTATTCCTTAACCCATAATGAATTAAAAAATGCTTCAAACTATTAAAAATGAGGCTTTATCTCCCTTCATTATCTCCACTGACATTGGTAACATATCTCCAACTATCATGTATGATGGAACTAAAGACCCTACCTCATTTTTCAAATCCTTCGGAAACCTTTACAAAGAGTGGACCCAAACTAATACCTTTGCCACAACTAAATTCTTAGTAAAAATCTTTACTAGGGATGTATTAGAATTGTACAACCAACTTCCCCAACATTATATTTGGAAATTTGAATATTTTGTCAATCCTTTAGTTAAGGAGTTTCAACATAATGATCTTCTAGAAAATTATCTTAGCCACTTCATCAATGCTAAACATTCTCCCACATAATCATCTCATGACTTTATCAAAAGATGTAAATCATTGGCCTATAAATCCAACCATAACATGACTAATGATAACATGTTCAAACTATTTATAATTGATTTAACTCCTCTTCAACATAAAGTTTGAACTTTTTCTCCCAAAACACTTAATGAAGATCTTGACCAAGTTAAATGTCAAGATTTTCTCATGAAGCAATTTGAACCTAATCCTAAATTTCTTAAAGGATATTTTACAACATATACTAATTCTATCACTAGTGATACTTCTCAAAATAAAACAAGAATTACCAAAGTTGACATTCTTTCATCTTCTCACACAACACTCTTGGTGCAGTAAATGAAACAATTTTTACCACTTTTTAAACCTTTCACCTATTCTAAAATCCTCCTAAATGGTATGACCCTAATTGATTTTGTTGGTTTCATATTGACATTAGTCACTCTAATTAATCTTGTAGAGGGATCACTAAATTTACTATCTCTTATATGTTTAGTGATTCATTTAATCATGAATCCATGATCAACCTTCATCAACAAGAGTACGCCACTTCTTCTCCAAAATGACAAGATTCCAAAGCTTCCACCTCAAATAACCAATTTGTTTTCCATAAATTAGAAAAAAAACTACCAAGGATGTTTGTGCCATTGATTTTGACTATGACCAATACTATAAAAAGTGTGAATATGTTAGCATTGCTAAGGTTAATTATAATCATAATCTATCTCACAATAATCTTGTTACCAAACATAAAAAGACATCTTTATAAGAACAACTTCTTAAAGATACTAACACCACTAATCTAGCTTTGGAAGCCCTTGTAGAACCATATCCTCCATCCAAACCTCCAAATACATTTATTCCTTAAAAGTATACCTTACCTCCTAAACATCATGATGGTTCTTCTTCTAAATCTCATTCCAAATTTGTT
Source organism: Torreya grandis (assembly GCA_037957365.1). NCBI lineage: Eukaryota > Viridiplantae > Streptophyta > Pinopsida > Cupressales > Taxaceae > Torreya > Torreya grandis. The sequence continues at coordinate 968,214 of JARHVA010005918.1, read as the reverse complement.
GAAGAACATAACTCTATGCATTGTAATATTCTATTTATGGAGTTGGTTCATACCTCCCCTATCATCAAAAGTTCCTCATGCATCAATTATAAGGAATTGAAGATCCATCCTATATATATGAAGAACAACCTTTTATTGAATGTTAACCTACCAACATACATATGATTTAAATTATGTGTCCTTCCTCCAAGCCTTCTATTCAATTTATTAAAGAGGACATGATCAATGATGAAATTATTTTTTCTGCTGATGATCCACCACTTTTTTATTAAAATAAACATTAATACTACACCTATCCATAAATTTCTAGTTGACAAAGGCTATGGTATTAATATGACATCTTTTTTTTCTTGTAGAATAACTTATTTATAACAAGGATCATCTCAAGCAAACCTATCTTACCTTCAAGGTTTTGATAAGACTAATCAAAAGCCACTTGGTTGTATTTGGATTCCTATAACCATTAGACCTAGGATCATTCAAACTAATCTTATGGTACTTGATTTACCCTTATATTATAATGTAATCCTTGGTCATCCTTGGACTCATATAATGAGGGCTATTACTTCTTCCAATAGCCAATTCATTAAATTCTTACATAATGGAAAATGGTATAAGCATGAGACTAATCCCAACCATTAGATTATTTAACTTCTTAATCCCAAATATCAATATCATATTCCTACCATTCCTAAGATCAATAGTGATCCTTTACCTAAGTTCATCAACATAAATAATAATTTATAAGTCAGTCTTATTGATTTAGAATTCACTCTTATCGATTCAGATGATGATGAACCTAATTATTTACAACATACTTGTAATATTAATACGCTACCTCCATACATTTTGGAGTGGCTTCCTCCATCCTTATTACCTAGGGACTATATTATTTCTCTTATTAATGAGATCATTCATTTTCCTCCTCCATGCAATGCTTAAGATGCTTCTTTACTTGGAGATGCCTTAACTTGAAATGACTTTGGAGTGCTAAATTATTTCAATATCTGCTCATCATGTCTCCATGTACATTCAATAATATTTGGATTTCACCTTCTAAAACTCCCTCTAAATATCAAGAATGTAAAATTTCTCCAATAAATGATGATAATTACATAAGGGCCCAAGATTAATCTTGAGACTTGGATGTCCGACATTATCAAAATACCTTAGCTCAAATGCATGATTTTGATCAGGATGTTTATACCATTTCTATAGATCATAAATTACATCCCAAATTTTATGTTCCTTCTACCAATTATCCACTTCCTAACACTCCTTGGGTGGTAGAAAAAATTATACCTTTCAAACTTTTTATAATTCTTGCATCTTCTTTACCACCTATTAATCCCATTACTACATCTGATCCTTCCCCCATCAATAAAATTGACACCACACTAATCCCTTTTGATCTATCTACTTATCCTACTCTTGATATCACACTCGATGCAAAGGAAACTAATTTTCACTAGATACCTTCTAAGTATGATCACCATGTCAATCAAATTATAGGTCTCAAATTAAATGTTGAGTATTCTAGTCCTCTTTCCACATTGCCTAGTGATGAAGCCATTGTTGAAATACTTCATGCCCAAGAACCTCAACTTCCTTGAAAACATCATAAACTTGGGAATTTTAAAAGTAAAACCCCTTTATTAAAAAACTTCATTACTAGTATTGATCCCAAAACTAATCCAATTTATGTTTTACCTAATGTACCATACCATTTATAAGAGGGCAATGCTATCCTTATCAAAGAAACTAATCACATTGAATATGGTAATGCATCTTGTCTTTCACAAATTATAGTCTCCCATCAACTCTCACCTATCTAGTATGATAATTTTAGCTTATTATTTGATAAATATCATGGGATCTTTTCTTGGTCATACAATGACATGTTTGATATTAACCCTAGCATTGTGGGGCATAACATCATTACTTATCTTGATGCTAAGCCTATGCATCAAAATAAACATAAATTTATAGCTAAGGTTACCACCTTATGTCATAAGGAGATCATAAAACTACTTAATTCTAAGTTTATCAAACCAATGGACTATTCTAAATGGGTTTCTAACATAGTTCCCATTTAAAAAAGGTCACTATGGTCATTCACATCTATATTTATTTCCTCAATATAAATATTACTTGTCCTAATAATAACTTATCCTTACCTTTGATAGATTCCATTATTTATTCCACAAATAGTTACAAATTGTACTCTTATAGATATCTTCTCAGGTTATATTCAAATTCACATTTCCCCCAAGGATCAACATAAGATAATTTTTACCAAGGAATGAGGCACCTATTTCTATGACAAAATGCCCTTCATCTTTAAAAATGATGGATTCACTTATCAATGAGAAATGACTCACATATTTCATGATATTATCCACAAAATTAGTGAAACTTATGTGGATGACCTCATTGATAAATCCAAAAGTCACAAGACTCATCTATCCAATCTTGCCATCATCTTTAACTATCTTCTTAAATATCGAATTAGTATAAATAATTAAAAATGTGTCTTTGATGTCACAATTTATTAGGATTCCTCATATATTTTCATGGTATCAATGTTGACTCAAATAAGATTAGTTTTATCATCAGCATACCCATTCTTCATTACATTCTAAACATTCATACTTAGGTAAACTTGGGGTAATTAGATGATTCATCCTCAAAATGTCTTATCACATCTATTCCATCAATTATCTTCTTTAAAAAGGTAATGCTTTAGAATGGATGGACCCTTGTCAATTTTTTTTGATAACATGAAAAATCATTGCTTCACCTGCCTATGCTTCATCCTCCTTATAATGGTTGACCTTTGATCCTATAGAAAACATCCACACCCATATCAGCTGGGGTAATGATTTCCCAACAAGATGATACTAGAAGAGAGTATGTTATTTACTATATTAGCTAAGGCCTCCTTGATTAAAAAAACATTACACAAAATTTGAATGTGATTACCTCACCATTTATTTTGCCACTAAAAATCTTTGACATTACATGCTATAACAAACCATTTATGTCATCATTCATTCCAACTCCCTTCATCATTTCTTCTCCAAATCATTTATTATTTGAGATAGAATTGGAAAATGGATGGTCATCCTTATGGAATTTTATCTCTGCATTATAACTCAAAAAGCTATCAGAAAATAAGTCATAGTTGATCAAGATACCACAATTCATATACCAGCTACCAATCACCTTCAAGATAGTCTGCTTAATGACAAAATTCTCTATATTAAAGGCCTCAATCATCATATTTCACTTAAATATTACTTTCATAACTTCACCATTGATCTTGAAGTAGGTAATCTTGATGAATCTACTATTCCCCTTGATACTACTAAACCAAAAGTAGTTATCAAAGAACTTCCTAAAATTAATGTTGATTTACATGAGGATACTTGGACCCTTTATTTTTATGGGGATAAATTCCTTCAAAGAAATAGGGTAGGTTTCATTTTTAAAATTTTACTCGGTAAAATCATTCCTTTAGATTTTCCCTTAGCCTCTAATGTCACCAACAATATGGATTAATACAAAGCTCTAATCTTAGGCATGAGAGATTATCTCGATATAGACATCCAATATCTTCATGATTTAGGTGATTTTCAGCTTATTTTTCACCAATTTAATGGTTATTACCAATGCAAAAGTGAGAATTTAATTACTTATGATCAAATTACAACCAATCTAGATAAAGACACATATTTGTAAATAATATTTTAAGTATGTATTTTAATACAACATCCTTTATTATCACAATATTGAAGCTAGCTTACTTTGTTTTGTTATGAAAGATGAGCTCCATCCTCTTATTGAAAAATCACATGGGGTAATTTACAGTGGTCAATATAGCAAACATGCTACAACCCGTAAATGCTTATGTATGGGTTACTTTTGGCCTACTCATGAAAAGGATGAAATAAAATTCACTAAAAGGTGTACCATTTGCCACATTTATGATGAAATAATTCATTTACCTCCAATTTAGCTTTAAACTATAGAATCTCCCTTACCATTATCCATGTGGGGATTATATCTCATCAACAAATTACCTCACTCTCAGATGGGCATGTTTTTATCATCATAACTACCAAATATTTTACCAAATGGGTTGAATCCATGCCCCTTTTTAATGTCACTAAAAACACCATCACCAAATTCATTCTTAACCAAATCATTTTTCTATATAGTGTTCCCCATACGATCATTTTTTATAATGGTGGTAGCTTTAAAAACAAGGATGTCAAACACCTTTATGATAAATTTAAAATCAATCACAAATTTTCCATACCCTATCATCCACAATGTAATGGACAAGTTGAGGCCACAAACAAAATTCCTAAAAAAATTATCCAAAAGAAAATTTGTGAAACCTACAAAAATTGGCACCATAATCTTTATCTTACTCTTTGGGCCTATCAGACTAGCATACATACTACCACTAGGGAAACACCATTCTCTCTAGTCTATGTTTCTAAATCAGTCATACCATTGGAAGTTGAGCTTCTCTCTCTTCTTATATCTATTTATGGCATCATAACCAATGAAGAATTACATGAAGCTCACCTTCATGCCCTAAATTTTATTGATAAACACCATCTTTCTACTTTGTAACATAATCACCAATACAAGGCTTGTATTACCAAACAACATAACAATCATGTTAAAATTCACACATTTAATGTTGGTGATATTGTCCTTAAGTTAGACTACACTCATGATAAAGTAGGTAAATACACCCAAAAATTGTGGGGCCCCAATTTAGTCAAAGACATTCTTGGCCCAAGTACTTATCACCTTCAAACCAATGAAGGCCATGTTTTCAAAGATCCCACCAATGCATAATTACTAAATATTTATTTTTCCTAAACCTTCACTTTTTTCATGATTTCTATATGTTATCTATCTAACACTCTTTTTTAGGATACTTACATAGGTCTCATCATCTACATCAATTCTTCCTTTTTTTAGTTAAACCTTAAGTCCTTCCTTTTTGGTCTTCTAGTTTCCCATTTATTCTCATGAGTTTCATTGTAAAGCCATGGATAGGACCCAATCTTACTCATGATGTACCATAGTCTTTTTTATTTTCATACTATTTTTACACACTTTTTTAGCATCCCTTGGATTTCTCTTTTCTGAGTTACATTGTAAGACCATAGATAGGACCTAGCCTTCTTCATAAAATACCATTTTTTTCTTATCTCATTTATTTTTTTACATGCTTATTGTCACCCTCATGGGTTTATTTTTTATTAGTTGTAGTGTAAGACTATGGATAGGACCTAGCCTTCCTCATAAAATTACCATCTTGTCATTCCTTTTCTAGAATGTGTTTTTTATCCTTGTTCTCAGCTTTATCTTTTGCTTCTTTTGATAGATGGAATTTTTAAAACAATCTATGTTATCATGTTTCCCTCTATTTCCCCCATTGTTATGATAAATAATTACACTTTATTGTCATTTTACCTCATTTTTTTCCTTTTATCACATTTTTTTATGATTGGAAGTAATTCAAATTGTTCCATGTGTCATTCATCTTGATTTCCTTTCCTTTCACTTCACATTGGATAAAATAAGTTAAAAGTCAAGATAGAATTTTTATTTCACCTAGATTTATGAGACTCTTAGACCCCATGCTCTCTGAAGTTATCTCTCTTAGCATCCAAATAGTCCCAAGTATTCAAATAAAAGTCATCTTTATCACCCATGTTTGGTTTTATAAATCCATATGGAAGAGGAATAGAAAAATCTATCAAGAAATTTAAAAGAAAAATCATTTTAAAAAGGTGATGATAGATAAAAGGAAACATATAAATCTCAACAGTCAAAATTACACAAAAAGATGTGATTACAAGGACATCTCCTATCTCTAATTGAAGATCAAACTCCACAATTAGACTCACATAGAGCTAAGTTTTATTGGGGTGTGGTAGGCCAATATATTGGAATAGGATAATTCAAAAAAATCTATTGTGCTACCTAGTTTCTCACGTAAGTACAAAATATTCATATTAGATTGACAACTCTATAAGGTGTCCTAAAGAATAGGTAACATGTGGGAAGGTGGGTCCATTTTACTTTTCATGCATATAGCCTTCATGGGATGATCTATATACTTAATTTTTTGGCCTAAGACTTGTGTGGATAAGATAATTTCTTCAAATTCCTTAAGGTCAAAAGTCCTTTTGTTTTGACAAACCTAATTTGAGTATCTTGACTTCGATAAATATTTCCTCTACCTTGTTTTTCCTTCATTCTCCTCTCCACACATTTCATTCCACCTTTAATAGGCAAATTGTGATTCTAAATCTATTTTCCCTCTTATCTACTTCCTTCTTCACATCTTAGAAACATGTGATCACTAATTTATTTCATTTTTATCTATCTTTAGAGTAAAACATGTTTAAATAACTCTAAATTACTTTTTTTACACCATAAATTTACATTGTTAGGCTTGTTTTGATTTAAATTTACCATTTTTCATTGTTATACCACCCTTTTTATAGACACCTAAGTCCATTTTACTTCAATGTACTTTTTCCATTATTGATTGAAGTTGGCTTATTATTTCTCACTCATCAATGTTGTTTTCCATTGATGATTGAGTAACGATTGTTACTTGTCACTCATCAATGTTGTTTTACCATTTTTTTCTTTACCATATTTGTTTAAAGTAAGGATTGTTACCACTTTTACATATATGTTTGACTACCATTTTTTTGACATGTATCCTTGGTTTGACTTGATGAGTTTGCCTTTCTTACTTAAGGTTTACTTGTTTGATTTTTTTAGTCTCTAGTAGCCTTGGCTTTTTGGTTACCTGAATACTCAAAATTTTTACTTGGTCATTTGGTCTAACATAGAACCTATCACCCCAAATTTCCAAATTTCCATGTAAATCCCATCCACATAGCACCCGTTATCTTGGATTTCTTGCATTTTTTGTTTTTGATCTTTAGTTTTGTATTCTTGGGTTTGTTGAAAGTAGCCTCTACACCCTCCATAATAAAAAATATAAACATAGTATACAATCATATAGTGATAAAGGTAATTCAAGTTATGCATCACATTTAATTTTTAGTTATTTTCATTTAATTCATTTAATTTCAATTATTTTTACTTTAAAATAATACAACTTTTTTCAGCCTCAACATTATGTGTTATTATGTTCTTCTTGAATCACCATCCCCTATTATACCTAACTGACATGTGATGAAATTAGATTCGGGCATATGTATATACAAATATTTTCAAAATTTATAAAATATTAAATCTTTCTATCTTGAAGTAAGCCATTGAGACTTAATCTCTCTAAGTGCATACCTTAAAAGGTGCATCGGGAAAGGGGTGGGTAGACTATTGATGCTTCATAGGATTATTGTCCCTTATTACCACTTATTACCTATCCAAATATCTCCTAAAACCATTCCCATAATATATTACTCATCCTTTTCACACTCCATTATTTTGCTACTTTTCATCCCTCTTTAACTCACCATAATCCCCTTTTGACAGTCTTCTATATTAGGTTGACTGGGTTGAACCTATACTATTTTGGGTAAATTTTATTTAGGGTCTAGGTTGGCTCTTGATCAACTTAGCCCATGACCTAGTGAATTTTTATCCATAAATGTACTAGGTCAACTAGGTTGACCCTATCAGCCAAAACTTTTGGAAGGGCTTAAGGTTAAATCCACTTATATATATATAATATCATTTCATCATTATTTACCTAATGAACAAGAGTAATTATTCATTTGTGCTTATTTATAATTTGTTATTCCACCATTCTATTATAGGAGTCTTAGTTTAAGATTTATACTTGGAGAATATATTCTTGTGGAGAAGTCTTGGATGCTTTGGCCTTTCTTAGTGATCCTTACAAACCACAAAAACCTCTTTCAAAACCCCATTAACCAAGGGAGATATTGAGTATTTATGGGTTCATATTTTAGGTGAGTATCCTCTATTTTTTTCCTCTCTTTATTAGATAAAAGTTGCATAAGTATTTTCTTCAAATAATATTACTCTTCTCTTTCCATGTATTAGGGTCTTGTTCATACATATCTCAATTGAGATTTTCTTATGCATGTTTTTTTTTTACTAACCCCCATATTATGCCAAAAGGTTTGAAGAATACTAGATTATATTTCTTTGCTTTAATTATTATTATTTTAATGAGATATATGAAAGCATAGGAACTAACTAGGGTTATTATTGATTGTGCTTGACTGGAGGCATTAGAACCCTCCTTAGCATTGGGTAATGTGATAAGATATCCCCTTATTTGGTTTAGCAGATCCCCATAATGGTCATGTTAATAATTATCTAATGTATCCCCAATCATAATTGTATGGTATGATATATCTTCTCTGAGTTAGGATTTATTTATAGACGCGATGCATTTTTAATTGCAGATACATACTCTAATCCTTTCTAGTTTCTTTGATACTAGTATAATGTTTGATATCCATTTTGAATAATCAATAGGATGTATGAAACCAATAACTAACTACTTATTTAGTTCTTCTTTTAATAGTAGTTCAATTTTAAGATGCATCTTATAAAGTTATTGTTTCATTAGTTTTGAATTTGGGTACACCACAAGGTTATGAATTATTAATTATAAATCTAGTCTTCACATATCTGCATAAGACCATGTGAACACATTAGAGAAATCATGAAGCAAAATTGTAAATATGTCCCTTTCCTCTTGAGAGAGTGATATGTAAAGTTTAACATTTTTAGGATCTTCTATAGTGACAATGTTCATAGGAATAGTTTCTTTGACAAGTAGAGTTTATTCATCTTTGTAATTTAGGGGTGGTACAGAAGATGGAAATATTACTCAAACTATGTTTATTTGGATGTTGAATATGAACTGATATTGTGATGTAATTTTTGTTCCCCAAAGTATGTTGAATATTCTAACTAAATTATAAATCCTTTCTTTTGGTCACCTATTGGAATTTGATCTGTTGTTATAAAGAATTCAGATATAGCTTCATCAATCTAAAAATGATCAAGTTGAGGTATTTCTTGTTGGTCCTACTAAATGAGGGATGTATATACAAGATTAAGTGTAAGGAGAGAATTTTTATGAAATAGGTTGGTGAGGGAAATGTCTTCAAAGTGTCTAATTATGAAACCTATCTTGTTTTCTAAAGAATCATCCTCTAATTCACTAAAAGAGTCACTTTGGGAGAGCGTAAGATGCATGTTGAATGGGTTAAACCCTATACCATGTTTTACTTCATTTTTTTATTATGATAGGTTTGATGGATCCTTATTCATAGAGGCCAATAACTTTATCCTTATAGTTCATTATATTTCACATGATGGATTTGGAAATAGGATATTTGTTATTGGAGAAGCATGTAGCTAGCTCATTGGAATAAAGCCAAAAAGGATTTGAATATTTGATATGTTCATCTAGAAGGAAATATCCCTATAGAATTTTTGTCTTTTCAAGTTTATTAACCATTCTATTGTCCTTTATATGGTGGGGCTTGCCATAGTCATTTAAAATAGCATATATTATACTTGTGTAAAAATACTCAGTTATATAATCATTCATTCCTCTATCAATGATATCAAAGTGTGAAGAAGTGGATGAGGATGATCTGGTAGTAAGTAGTGGATTAAAATATTGATCAATATAAGGGTGATTAGAAAATTATTCTACATATGGTTGACTTGAAGCTTGTTCAGATAGTCTATTTGAAGCTTGATTAGATGGTTAGTTAGATAATTCATTAGTTGAAGCCTTTTTAATGGATATGGAGGTACTGGATGTATTAATCCAAGCACCAAGGGGAGGTGTTTGAAATAATATTTATAGATGGACATAATTTTAAGGTGAAGGATAATCCTCAACATGAGTAAAATTATAATTTATAATTGGTACATAGTTTAGTTTTTGATATTTACCATCCAATATCTTACAATATCAAAAGGGATGAATATCACCTTGTATAGTAAATTCCATTCTTGCATGACAAAATTTAATGTATTAGTGATTAGTGGATGGGATGGAATTCATATAATGAATCCATGGGAATCCAAGAAGTATATTTTATGGTCAATCAAGATTGAGAACATGAATAAGAGTTTCCTTAATAACAAATCCCACCATCGAAGGAAGATAGATTATTTTGATATATTGTCCCTCATTATTAACGTATGACTTTATAGTAATGATGTTTGTTTCCAATGATATTATTGGATATTATATATGTTTTATAAAACTTAATGTACATAAATTTAGTCTTGAACCATTGTCTATAAAAATCTTTTTCACTTTGTGCCTATAAATAGTAACCTATATGTACAATGGGGGATTATGGTCTAATCCTAAAGGAGAGACATCCAAATGATCAAATGTTATTTATTTATTTATAGAGAACCTATTAATTCTTGGAAATTTTTAGTATTGATGTCTTGAGGGACGTTCAACTCTTGTAGAACTTTAGACAAAATATATTTATATACATGGGATGTCTTGAGAACGTCTAAAATTTAAATCATTGTTGGCATTTTCTCGAGATGGTCAATAATGTTGTACTTGCATTAAACATTATAAGATGATGCAATTTGGAGGGTAAGTTTTACTCACCTTGTATAAGTAATAACATTGACATGGTAATGCATAATATCAATATTATTGATTATAGAATAAAATAGATGACTTGCCTTATTCACATTACTAGATTCTAGTTGTTCTTATTTTTGCTTTCCTTTTCCTTGCTCGTGATTGGAGAATGGATCTTGGTATATCGATAATTTTTTGTTTTTATATGGATTATATGGTTGGTTTTTTATTTCTATCTTGACTTTATCAATGAGGTCTTGAACATAGTTCTTAAGGTGCATACACCTATTAGTTTAATGTCCTTTAATTTGATAGTATTCACAATACTCATTTTATTTACACTAGTTGGGTTTGGGGACATTTTCATCAAAGGGTTTAGTTTTTGGCCATGTGATCATGTTCACATGAGCCAACTTTTGGAAACCAATCTCATAAGTGTCACCCAATTGAGTGAACTTACATTTAAGTTTTACTTGTTTAGGTTGTCTGTTGAGAATAATGATATTATTGATTGGTTGATTGTAGGTTTATGTTCAAGGTAGAGGATTTTGAATATATTTGACATTTTTTACACCATCTCTAACAAGATTTTTGTTTTTGGAAAATAACTTTGGGTTTTTTTTCATTTTAGAGGAACTATTATTATCTAGTTTAAATATTTTTTATTACACCTTTATTAATCAATGTCATTTCTACTTGAGTTCCCTTTTCAATGATTTTGTTTAAAGACCTTAGGAAAAATAATAAAAAATGGTCTCCCAAGTTAGAAATTAAGTTATTCATTGATATGTACACAAACTGTATTTTAAGAAATGACCATGTGAAATGACTTTCCATTAATTTACATATTTAGAGGAAGGAATTAAAGTTTTGTCCATTGATTTGCTTGGTGTTGTGTAAATATAAGGTGGTAAACTATTTTTTGATATTATAAGATAAGTGTTGATCAAAATTTTTAGATAAGTCTTCAAAGGTGAAAATATATACTTTCAAAAGTCATGAAAACCATTCAAGGTCTTGGCCCTTGAAAATTCATGGGAAAAAATGTATCTATTACTATAAAGAACATATGAACATGCATGATATAAGATAGTTAGATGTTCTTTGGGATTTCCTTACCTTTATACATGTCAAATTTTTGGAGTTTAAATTACTTTAGAAAAGGTGTAGTCATTTTACTTAAATCATATGGGTATGAATAAATTTCCTCAGACCTAAATTTTTTTTGCCAAGATTAAGTGATATATTGTAAGCCTTTAACTCTATCCTTTATGTTTTGAAATTCATGTGTGAGATATTGGGATAATTTGGTTCATTGGACTTAATGGATTAGGTGGTTGACCCATGGAGTGGTTTGTATTTTTTGGAACGTGTTGATTAAAATTGTTTGGAGGTTAATTGTTAAAATTAATGTTTTGAGGGTTTGAAAAGGGATTGAAGGTGGAGTTATAACCAAGGTTTATATTTTTATTATAACCAAAAATTGGTTGACTTGGGTTTGGATTGGGACAAAATCTTGTTTAATTTAAATTTAAGTTCAAACCAATGTTGAGGTTGTGTAAAGTTTATTTTTGGGTTTTTTAGATTTGGGTTTGGGTTGAAATTAGAATTATTTGGTGTATTAGTGTTGAATTTCATTGAATTGGGATTGGTAATCTAACCAAAAATTATTTGATTAAATAAACTCGTATTGGATTATGGTGGATGTATGTTGAATTTTGAATTCAATGGATTAGAACCTTGGTTTAATTTAGAGTTAGTTTGGTTTGGATTTTAGTTTGGGCTGGTTTGGTTTTGGTTAACATTAAAATAAGGATTTGTGTTTGGATTATTAATTTAAATTTAGGATTGATGTTGTAATTTTTCAAACTAGGTGGTTTTTGGTTTTAGTTTAAACTTATTTTACTATTTGGAGTATAATTAAATGAAATATTTGGATTAGAGTTAAGATAATTTAGATTTGGATTGGAATTTGGATTGAAAACTATATTAGAACTTGGATTAGATGGAAATGATTTAATAGCATTAGAATAAAACTAATTTCATACACCACTAATTAAATTCAAATTATTGAGTGTGCATGAATCAATACTCAAACTAGGATTGGATGGTTGATTGGGCAAGCTAGAATGGGTATTAAAGATTTGATTTAGATTGGAAATAATTGGTGATCCTTGATGGATATAATTGGGTTTGATTTATGATTTTGAATGAATATTCAAACATAGATTAATTTGAATATAACCTTGTGAATTTTAGTGTGTGTTCAAATTCATCATAAACAAATGTTGATTAGTTAAACTTGAATTAGATGTGAGACCCATGTTCAATTTTGGGTTGAATTGTTTTATGATTATTAAAATTGAAGTAATATTCAATTTTTGATTTGTTGGGTGAATTATTAGTCAGTTTGAAGGTATATTCAAAATTGGATTATTTTGATCAAATCATGAAGTTAAATTTGTATTCACATTCACATTGGGGTTACTAAAAGGATTGATTGATTGATGAGATTAATAATTCATAACATATTGAGCTCCTTTAGTTTCATGGATGTTTATGGAAAATACATGGCTTGTTTGAGATGACTCCTCACATAAAATAGTTTTCACTTTGTCTTGAGAGACTTGGGGATGAGTTTATGAGGATATGATGAGGGAATTTCTACTCTCTAAATAACCTTATGAGGTAGGTTGATTAGGATTTGAGGATGAAGTTTATTTTCTTGAAATTAAATATTGTAAATATGTACATCAAAGTTGAATGGGAATTTTGCTCCAAAGCCCAAAGGCTAAAGTAATACTTCATTCTTATTGGACATGATATACTCAAGAAAGGAGGGTGGAGGTTGGATAACTTTGGGGATACCCTCATCTTGGTAAGCCCCTCTTTCATCTTCTTCTTCTTCAGTTATCTCATGTTTTTCTACATGATGCTCTTGACCAAGAAATTGAAAGGGATCAATGTGAAAAGTCTCAACCCTTATATTGGGATAATTTAGCATGGCCATTTACCTAGTGAGAGGTGACATGTATAAGATGAAAAAAAAATGACTAAAATAAGTGTAATTTTTTAAAATAATAAAACTAACTAAAAGGTGACTCAAAAATTCAAATTCTTGATCTAATTATTTTGAGTTTTTTGAGAGAAAGTCATGATTTTAGGATATTACTTAAACTCAAGAGAATTTGTTTATAAACAATAAATTTTTATCACACAGTAAACACAAGGAAATAACAATAAAAATCTATTCTAAATAGTCATGAAATTACACATAAAAGGTGAAAATTTAGGATAATGGCCATGAATAACTTCTGGGCCTTTCAATGTCACTGACTCAACTATACTCTTAATTAAAACCTAATATTTCAAGGCACTAATCATGGAGGATCTTTCCATTCCCATGGCCCATGGAGACTAGTTTTGAGGGTGTATGAAAGGTAACTTCTTGATGCTAACCACTAATTGATAAACCAAAGTCAAATGGAAAAAGAGGAATCTTTAGGCTTAAGCTTCAAACAAGATTATCTAAGGGGAAACAATTATGAAAGAAATAGATAAATTATATGCACACTATTGATTCTTGTTCCGAAGTTCCCAACACATCTATAGGGGAATTAATGTGTTGAAAATAAATGATATAATATTTTGAGGTAGTTATTTAAACCTTGGGTATTAGATCATTAAATCACCTCACATCATAATGTGCTTAAAATGTATAACCACTTAGATAATTCAAACAACTAGATCTTGATTTATATACCCAACTGGTAAATAGAGTTTGTAATAGTGTGTGGTGGTGAAATTCATAGTAAATAAACCTCTTAGAAAAATAAATAAAAAAATAAGTGTTCATTTTTGATTTTAAAATATCATCACCAATGTGATTCTAAAGAAAGCGCATATATGAACACCACTTGGGTGACACAAAAAATTATGGAATTGTTTTTGATTCCTAAGTATCATCACCAATGTGATGCCAAGGGAAGAGTAAAAAATTTTTACAATTACAAACATAATGCTGAAAGAAAAAAGATAACTTCAAATTAACTATGATGTAATTACTAAAAAAATTGAAAAATGAAATTGAAAACATTAGTAAACTAAATGAAATTGGTTTTTATTTAGCCTTTTTATATATTATCTTTGAAAAGAATTATAAAAAAATGGTTAGAATTTTTTATTTAGGATTCATACAAGGCAACCTACAATGGAGCAAAGAAAAATCATAAAAACAATTAAAAAACTACTTCTCTGTGACAAATTCATTGTTACACAGAAATAAAAAAATCAAAATTGTAAAAAATTAAACACAAGACAAAAATATAATATAAAAAACATAAAAAAAATTAATACATAATTTTGGTGTGGGTTTTATACACACCATATCTTTAATTAGGTAGCCTATAATATTTTAAGATCTTAATGGAGGTAAACTCCACTCTATGTAACATGTTGCAGGTATGTGGTCTATTCCAACCTAGTGATGGAATAGTCGGTAGGGCATGGAAGTTTTTGATAAGGTTTTTGGATGGAGGTGTGGTTCCTAAATGATTTTAAAACTCTATGTGAATTGTATGGGTTTATGGCTTCTTTTATAGAGTGGGAAGGTCTTAAAACAAAAACAAAAAAGGAAGGAAGGGTACGGTGGAAAAGAAAGTTTTCATGGTTTTCAAGAATAACTCCCCTAACTATTTTTTATAAGGATAAATACTCTCAAAACCTATGATTTTTGATAATAGATATTTCACACACATTCATATATGTATAATAAGTCTAAGGAGATAAAAATATAGGAAATTAACAAGACACAAATATTCTCCTTTTAGAGTAGTTGTTGCACACAATTAATTAGGAGATTATGGATCAGGATAGTGAAGTATCTGAGGTAGCTATTACACAAACATAAATTACATCTAAAAAAGAACTCATACATGATAAAAATAATCAAGAATCCATTTATAGCTTTTTCACACTAAATATTATGGAAACATACAACTAAATAAAGTAAAAACTAATTACATAAAAATAGGAAAGAAAATACATAAACACATTCACTGATGATCAAAATTGATGGTGCTCCTGTATTAAGAAATTTATGACAAAAATCCAAGTTGGATTACAATTGTTTAAATAATCTTTGGAAAGGGGTCACCTTATCCTCGAAGTTCATGTAAGGTCATTATATGTTATATTCATAACATGTGTTTTAACTATGGTCTAAAATAATATAAGAGTCTATTTTTAGTTATTCATTTAAATTATCTTTTTTCAAAGCTATGTAACATGTGAATGTGTATAAAAAAATTAATTTTTTAAAAAAATATATCTCAAATTATATGTAAACTATGAATAGATGTACCATTTACCAAAACTACACATGCCCCCATTTATAGGTTGTGAGAACAAGTTGTTGATATTTCATATTAGTTTCCTTGAAATTGATCTTTGACATATTCATGAAGTACCAAAATCACTTTACCAATGTTTTAGAACTAGTGGCACTATTATTTAGTCACGACTAATCTAAACTTTGTGTTTCATACTCACCTGTGCCTTTGCAAAATCTAAATATTCACTTTTATATTTACTATTTAGATTAACATATGTGTGTTAATACTCCTTATTTTAATTATGAGTCATAATATTTGTAAATAAATATAACACAATCCAATAATCTAGGTATTTTATCCTTAATAGCCTGCTAGATTTTGAAATATAACACATGTCAACACCTGATTAAATCTAGGATCTTTGAAAAGTCCACCTAGGACTCACACCATTGATCCTTTGCATGATGGAATGTGAGTGTACCACTTGGAAAATATTTACTAGTTTTAGGACCTTTGAAAATTCCATGTTGATATCACACCCTTGATCTTTATGTACTAGGCTACCTAATTTTTCTCATGGGTCATTAGATATATGTACTAGGATTCTGTGATGGTGACACTTGTCACTCTTGTAGATATTTGAAATTTGAAATCACTATTATGCCATTTGATCAAATGCATCTGAATGGATACACACATTAGGATCTTCATTTGAATCCAAATGAATACTTTATGAGGTTAAATTTGACATTAGTATAAGAGTCAAATGACATCCTCATGACTATCAATGATGTCAACATGACTATCAAATTTAATATCATAAGTTTTAACTTTACCAAAGTTAAATTTGATATTCATTCAACTATCAAATGATGTATGCATGAATGTTAAATTTAATCTTGTAACTTAGACATGTGTCATTTCTTCAGGACTCCTTATTCATGCAAACATAAGCACAAAATGGCTTAGCACTATACTTTAAGAAATAAGTATAAAGGACCATACATGAAGATTTTATCCTAAGGTCTTAGTATTAATAAAATATGATTTGGGCTTGGGATAAAATATTTAATTAAACTCAAAACATAATGGAATGCTCTCTAAACAAAGGTGCCACTTGGCAGTTTGGCATTTAATTTAGGGCAATTGTTTCAAGGGGAATTATTTTGAGACTTCTATGGGGGACTTATTTTAGATAAAATTTCCATAATAATTATCCTAAATACTCAATTTTTTTGGACAAAATGTCTAAAGGAATGCTTGAATGGATGGTCACAATATGGCTGAAGGGCAAGATGGTTTGGACAAAATGTCCAAAAGAAGGGGTCAAATCATGGAATCTTTTATATAAAATATATAAAAGAATTTTCCAAAGGATAAATTCTCTAGATAAAATTCCTAAAAGGCTAGTGTGAAGGTCAAAATATATAGGGACAAAAGTATCGAAGGTTAAGTGGTCTCTTGAAAAATCTCGAAGGGTCTTTTTCACAATGTCCAAAAGGTCATTTCAAATAGTTTGAAGGGAATGTGTATTTTAGGAGAATTATTTTCAGATTTTTGAATTAAAGAAAAAGTCTGAGACACAAAGTCTTAAGGAAATGTCTTTCAGAAAAAGTCTTGAAGGGCAAACTCATAGGGCAAAAATTCTTGAGACAAAAGTCCTTAAGGGTATGCTCAAAAAGGGTTTAAGGGTCTACTTCATGATGAAAATTCCCAAATGTTTTAAATAATATGGTAAATTATAATGGGAAAGGGCCCTTACAAAATTTTTGAAGGGTAATTGCAAAATTCTTGAAGGGAACATTCAAAAAGGCCGAAGGATATGTTTAGAAAGTCAAAGGAATATGTGTCCTTGATGAAACTTCCAAAAGGTAAGTTGGAGGCAAAGGGTCATCTAAAAAGTCATGAAGGAATTCCATCAAGGGAACATTTTTAAATATAATATCCACAATAATTTTCCTGAAGACCCCATTATCATGGACAAAATGTTTGCAGGAATCCTATTGGCTCAGGGAAAGTGTCTCAGACAAAATGTCTATAGTAAAGGTTTAAAAAGGAAATGGTGTAGGACAAAAGTCTTGAATGATAGGTTTAGAGGGACCAAAGGAAAATTGAAATAGGTCTAAAGTAATTCTATCAATAAAAATGACCATAACAAAAAGGAAAAAGGACACATTGGACAAAGCTTGAAGGGTAGGTTGGAAAGGCAAAAAGTGAACTTAAAAAAGTACCTAAGGGTAATTAGAATATGTTGAAGGGTATTTTCTATCTGCAAACAAGCTAAAGGGTTTACATTCTAGGGAATTTATCCATCATAAAATTCCTAAGGGATATAATTCATAAAGGCCAAAGGGAAATCTTAAAAAGGCCAAATGGCAATTTACACAAAGCTTTAAGACTAGGTTCAAATGGACCAAATGGAAATTTTACTAGGAAAAGTATATCGATAAGATTGTCCACAAGAATAAGTTTGATTTTTGGAAATTATTTCGATAGAATTATTGTGGGGAAAATGATGTGAAGAGAAAATTGCATTGGACAAAATGTCTGACATAATAAATCCAAAGACTAGTTGATGTGGAATAAAAGTTCTAAAAAGAAAACACAAAAAATATAAATCCTGACCAAGACTCTCAAAGAAGGTTAGTCTATGAAAACATAAGTCTACAAAAATTATACTGAATTAACACACATGTTAGAAAAAATATTTAGTCTATGAAAACATAATATCAATGCCATCTTGCCAAATTATAATAGGCCAGTAATCAATATTCTCCCAAATTTTTCATAAACATATAGAAGAGGGGACTCAAAATCAAGATAATATTTTTAAAAAAATGAGTACCTATTTCCTATGGAAAGAATGGGGGTGTTGGGTATAAAAAAACCTTACAAGGGGAATACACTTGAGTATTCAAGAACCCAAAACATTGGTTTTTAATCCTAAATCAATCATGAAGTGTACCGTAGAAGAATACTTAAATCAAAAACATGAAAGAGACTCCTAACCTAATCCACATAACATACTTGCCTTCCATTTTTTTGGATTTGTGTGTGTCAAATGTGTAGTTTATTTAACCCTTATTGTGATGATTTTTTCAAAGTATTCGATAGGGTTATAGGTTTCATTCCAGTATCTATTAAATCTCAAAAATAGGGTAAGTTCAAGCATTGATCTACTACCAACTAGGAATCCATAATACTGATAGATATATCTTGGGCTCTTTCTCTTCTCATTCCATTATTTTTTTTCTTTTGATCACGATGCATAGTACATTAACCATATTTTATCATGTTAGCCTTTTTATTTTCTTTATATTTTATTTTGCTCTTTTGAATCCCCTGGTTCTTTTTTCTTTCATTTTTTAATTTTGTTCTTGAATGGAAAAGAAAAGAGATAGAACCCCAGTGATCTAATATAATTATAAAACAAATCATTACTAGAATGTCCCTACCAGCTATACCTATACCCATAATTATCACTTCTATTATGTATGTTAATCTAATAAGTGCATTTGATCCAATTAAATAAGAAAAATTTATAAATTTGTATGAAGTACTATGAGATCAACTTCCACATGCCTACTAAAAGTATTCAATTATGACACAATTCAGAATAATCCATGATTACCTACCTTCATCATAAAGACTCAAAAACACATAAATACACCTAATTTGTAAACTAGTCCTAAAGTGTCTAGATTTTAATTTTACACTTTTCCATAAGTTATAAGCTCAATTGGTTTGGATTTTATATAAGTTATAGTGAGAGAAAACACAATTCTGATCATCAGAGAAATAAAATAACAACTAATCTAAGAAATTAAGGAACTAAACTAAGAAAGACCAAAATATAATATAGAAAACATGAAATATAATTTATGAAAGCAAGATGTTGAAAGAAGGAAAGACTAATCTAATGAAAATAAATGATAGAAAACAAAACACCTAACCTACTAATACTCTAAAGAAAACCCAAACAATATGGGGGTTGGATTTGGAAATTCTATTTGGTATTATTCTCACTCTTTGGTAATAACAAGGTTTTCCCCATTAAAGTTATAAGATAGGCAAGGACATCCTTGTATTCATTTAGTAGAATTTGTAGTCTTTCCCTCATATTGTAGAATAAAAAAATAGGGTTACTCATTGGGACATCCTAGAAACAATAAACAAATAACTCTTCCCTATGATACATACATTCTAAAATCTCACCATTATTACTGATGTATTTAGGAGAACCTAATTTAGATAAACAATCCTTGAAAGTACATACTAAAATGGATATTGGATCTAACCTATAGTCTTGAAAGTCATCATCCTCTATGAAATCATTATGGGAAAGGTCCTGAAAGATGGAATCATAATCATAAATATAATCATGAAAAACATATTCCTCAAAAACTTCATCACAAATATCACTTTGAGTGTGACCTTTGATATTTAAATGAATCAACTCTTTACTTTCTAAATCATGAATAAATTTTTTGTTTACCTAGGGCTCAGTATTTTTGATTTTGGGAGTGAGAGATTCATTAACTATTAATATCATAAGGATCATCTCATCCAATTCATGTTTTTTATCCTTTTGATATTATTATTTTAGATAATTATTCTCTATATGATATGCAACTTCATGAGCATCATATTTGTAATCAAAGGTATTTTCTTCAATGATGATTAATGTTGATGTCAACACACATGGGGGTTCGTGCTCAATCAAATAATTAACCACAATGTCCTTCACATTAGAGTTAGGCACCAAACTAAATTCAACATCAATCAAATCAAGGCATGAGCATCTATGTGAATCAATTCCATTATAATCGGGCTTAGAAATAGAATCAAAATTATTGAAGGAATTAAATATACATTTTTCATTTACCCTGTGATAAAGATACATACCTAACTTAGGCATAACATAATCTAAAATATAAATATTGGATCTTGCATGATTAGAGGATAATAATTCAATAATATAATCATCAATCTAGTCTTTTGATAGAGATTCTAATGCATACTAATAGTTACAAGAGTCATCAACACCATCTTTAGAGATAATATCTTCTTTTATAAGGCAAAGTAATTGATCCTCTACCTGGGCATATTCTATCTCATAGAGCTACTACAAAAGTTGGTAGTGTTCTTCTAAATTAACCATTTCCTCACTACCACCATTTCCTCTTTCAATTATCTCATCAAATATAGGGATGGAATTAGCATGATCTACTTCTCCTAGCTTGATGGATTCCTCTTCTTACTATTGGTATCTCAATTTATCCTATAACATTATAATTTCTTCTTCGATGACCATGATATGTTATAATACCTTTTTTATGATAAAATCATCCTCTTCATTTTGGATATCTTATTCCTTATGTATAATTACTAGATTAAAAGGAAACCCTTCTACTAGGTTCTGGTTTGGGCATAGTAACAATCTTCCTCTTTGGATGGATTCTGTATAATTTATATCCAACATACCTACTATAGATAACCTCATAGATGTTAAATTATTTTTAAATTTATTAACATCAATATTTTGACCAAATCATATAAAAAATAATTCCTTGAGATCACTCTAACTAGTAATAAAACTACGTGCCACCTCTGTAAGACAATCATGCATTTATTCTCCAAACATGAAAGGGAATAACCTATAGATTACATCCCCAAAATTTACATCCATAACATGCATATCATATGTATAAGCAACAAGATTCCCTTTATTATCTCTTGGGTGGTCATAATATAACTTAGGAAGGTATTTGAATGGGTCATCAAGAAAATCATGTTGAATAACTAGGATATTTATGGGTCCTTTGTGAAGCCAATCCATTATCAAAACTTTTTAGTAAAATAAAAGGTATTGGCCCTCATTCTATAACCAATTAACTATTTGTGCTTGTATACACACCACAACTATAATGAGGTATACTCTAACATTTTAGGATCTTAATGGAGGTAAAATCCACTCTAGGGAATGAGTTGTAGGTTTGCAGTTTGTTACAACTTATTGATGGAATAATGGGTAAGAAATGCAGGTTATTGCCAATATTTTTGGAATGAGGTGTGTTTCATAAAATATTTTGAATATCTATGTGAATTAGATGGGTATCTAGCTTCTAATCTAAAGTGGGCAAGTCTCAAAACAAACTCAAAAATGGAGGGAAGGGTAAGGTAGAAAATAAAGCTTTCATGGTTTATAGAAATCACTCCCCTAGTTGGTTTTTAAAAGGACAAATGCTCTCAAAACCTATGCCTCTTAATATCAATGATTTCTCACACACAATAAGACATGGATATGAAATCTAAAGAGATAAAGATGTAGGAAATTGGTTGTTGGCAAGGTTTTTGGATAGAGGTGTAGTTCTTAAAGGATTGTGAAACTCTATGTGAATTAGATGGTTGGATGGATTTTACTCTAGAGTGGGAAGGTATCAAAACAAACTCAAAAAAGGAGGAAAGGGTAAGGAAAAAAAATTAAGATTCCATGTTTTTCAATAATCACTCCCATGATTGGTTTCTAAAAGGACAAATTCTCTTAGAACTTATGCCTGTTGATAGTAGTGATTGCACACACACAGTAAGACATGTATAAGAAATATAAAGAGATAAAGATGTAGGAAATTCAAAATATTCAAATAAAATTTCTTATTTTTAGAGTAGCTATTACACACCCTTAATTAGGGGATTATGGCTTGGGCTAGTGAGGTATTTGAGGTAGCTACTACACAAAAAAAAAAAACTACATCCAAGAAAACACTCATGCACAATTAGAATTATGAATCAATTTGAACTTAACTATCTTAACCAATATATTTAACAATAGTTCAATAGTTTTTACACATCTATAGATTAATATATCAATCAAAATAATCAATAATATAGTCATAGATTTTGTACACTAAAGATTACTAAAACATACAACCCAATAAAGTAACAATTAATTATATATAAATTAGAAAAAAACATACATAAACACATTCATTGATGATAAAAATTGATGTTGATCTTGTATTAATTTTTTTTTCTAATAAAAATCCAAGTTGGATTATAATTTTTTATATAGACTTGGGAAAGGGGTCACCTCATTCTCCAAGTTCATAACATGAGTTCTAATTGTGGTAAAAAACCATATAAGAGTATATTTGTAATTATCCATTTATATTAGCCTTTGCCAAAGCTATGAAACTTGTGCATGTGTATAAATACAAAGACAATTTTTTATATTTATAGCTCAAACTTTATGCAAACTATGAATAGATGCACCATTTACCAAAATTGCACATGCCTCCTTTTATAGGTTATGAGAAAAACCTATTGATATTTTATATTACTCACTTTCAAATAGAACTTTGACATATGCATAAAGTACCAAAATCACTTTACCAATGTTTTAAAACTAGTGGCCTTACTATTTAGCCATGACTAAAGTGAACTGTGCATTATATGCTCATTTATGCCTTTTATATAATCTAGATCTATAGTTTTATATTTTTCATTAATATTAATACACGTGTGTTTATACTCCTTATCTTAACTATGAGTCTCAATGTTTGTCGATAAATATACCATAGTCTAAGGATCTAAGTATTCTATCCTTAATACCCTGCTATATTTTGAAATATGACATGTATCAATACTTGATTGAGTTTGACATCTTTGAAAAGTACACCTAGGATTTTCATCATCAATCCTTTGCATGATGTAATATGAGCATGCCACTTGGCATCTCTTCCCTAGTTCTAGGACCTTTGAAAAGTCCATTGTTATCTTGCACCATCGATCCTTATGTACTGGGATCCATGCTTCTTCTGACGAGTCATTAAATCTATGTAATGGGATTTCCTAATGGTGACACTTATCACTCTTATCGATCTTTTACATTTTAAGTTGCTCTCAAATTGTTCAATCAAATGGGACTGAGTGGATGAACACTATAGGATCTTTATTTGAATCTAAATGGGTACTTTTCAATGTTAAATTTGACATTTATGTGATCAGTAAATGATGTCCTCATACTTGTAAATGATGTCCATGAAACTATCAAATTTAATATCATAAGTTTAACCTTTTCCAAAGTTAAATTTGACATTTTCATGACTTTCAAATGATGTCCATATGACTATCAAATTTAATCTCATAAATTAGACATGTGTCATTTCCTTAGGTTTCCCTATTCATGTAAACATAAGCATAAAATGGCCTAACATAATACTTTGGGAAATAATTATAAAGGAACCTACATGAATATTGTATCCTAATGTCTTAGTATTAATAAAATATGACCTGGGTCTAGGATAAAATATTGAATTAAGCTCAAAACATAATGGAATGATCTATAAGAAATGGTGCCACTTGGTAGTCTGGTATTTGTTATAGGGAAATTATTGTGGGGTGAATTATTTTAAGACTTATATGGAGGAATTGTTTTGGACAAAATGTTAAAAATAATTCTCTCAAAGACTCATTCTCTTAGAGAAAATGTCTAAAGGAAATCTTGAAGGGATGGTTACAAAAGGGCTGAAGGGCAAGATGTTTTAGACAAAATATTTGAAGGAAGGGGTTGAAGGTTAGAATCTTTTAGATAAAATGTTTGAAATAATTGGCCAAAGAACAAAGCTCTAGGATAAAATTCATAAAAAGCTAGTGTGTAGGACAAAAATGGCCTAGGTAAAAAGTCTTGAAGGAATTAGCTAAAGGGAAAAAGGCCCAAGATAAAAGTATCAAAGGGTAATTAGTCACTTCAAAAAGCTTGAAGGGTATTTTTCAAAAAGTTTGAAGGGTTGGTTTAGAAAGTATGAAGGGCATGTTTCATTCAATGGAATTATTTTGGGACTTTTTCATCAAAAAAAATGTTTGAAACACAAATTTTGAAGGAAATGTCCTGGGGTAAAAGTCCCAAAGGGAAAGCTCATAGGGAAAAAACGTTCGAGACAAAATTATTGAAGGGAATGTTCAAAAAGGGATAAAGGGTCTACTTCATGGTGAAAATGCCTAAACGGTCTACTTCATAGGGTAAATTTTGATGGGGAAGGGCCCTTATAAAAGTCCTAAAGGGTAACCATAAAAGTCTTGAAGGGTAATTTCAAAAACGCTGAAGGGTATGTTTAGAAAGTTCAAGGAATATGTGTTCTTGACAAAACATCCAAAGGGTAAATTGGAGGCAAAGGGTCATCTTAAAATTATTGAAGGAATTCTATCAGGGGATTTTTTTGGACAAAATGTCTACAAAAATTCTCCCAAAGGCCCAATTTTCTTAGACAAAATGTCCAAAGGAATTCTATTAGCTCAGAGAAAGTGTCTTGGACAAAACATCTAAAGGAAATGTTCATAAAGGCAAAGGTGTGGGAGAAAAGTCCTAAAGGATAGGTATAGAGGGATTGAAGGGTAATTTTAAGAGATTCAAAATAACTCTATCAAGAAAAATGGCCATGAAAAAAATTTAAATCAGACATTACACAAAGCCCAAAGGGTAGGTTGCCAAGGTAGAAAGGGAACTTCAAAAATTCTTGAATGGTAATTTTAGAATGATAAAGAGTACTTTCTATCTTAAAAAATCTAAAATTTTAGTCTAGACTGTTGTGTCCTAGAGGATATAGATTTTTTTAATACCTATGACTAAAAGTGTAAGATATATATTAGTTTTTAAGCATATTTGTGCTAAAAGTTATAAGGGTAATCAAAATATTAGGGTCAAATTATAGGATATAAATTTAGGTATAATGAGATGGTGAATGTGAATCTTATGTAGTGGAAAGGTCTTAAAATAAAGGGTTGAGCCATGAGCAATATTTTACAAGTGTACAAGACTAGTTTATCATGTTCCAAGTGTACAAGACTAGTTTATCATGTAAAATCTAGATTTAGAATCTATAATAACTCATCAATGGATATGAATATATTGAAAATAATTGACTCATGGAGTGGTTAAATCAAGTTTATCTTGAATATTTCTTGTAACTCACTATCAAAAATAACTTTATTCGTATTTTCTAGCACAATCTTGTACTAAAATACATAATAATTAATTGATTCATTATAACCTTGCTTAAGTTTAGTAATTTTCTCAAAAGATAATTTCCTATTAATGTTGATAATAAAATGTGCTAAAATTTTATCTTATAAAGGTTTAATTCTATCATAGTTCAGAGGATAAGGTCATAAAATCATCTTAATGCATAGCCTTTGAGACTTATTTGGATTATCTTTATTAATAATTTATCATTTGTGTTCTTAATTCAAGAATTTTGTATGGAAATATTAAATATGTTGTTATAGATCACTTTTACCATCTTATAATTCAATATTAAGAACTAAAAATACTATAGGTAAAGGTTAAGATGTTATCTCAAAATATAGTGGATTATGAAGGCATGTGAATCCATTAAATTACTATCTCTAGATACACCTTGTTTTAATTGTAACACCTTGGAAATTAGATTTTTAATATTATGTTCAAGGTAATGTGTGTTAGTTTAGGTTGATAATTTTACATGAATAGTCATTATAGGAGGTGTGAAAGTTACTTGAGTAGGAATAGGTATGGAAATTTATTGGAATCCTTTTGTTTACCCCACCTTTGGTGGATTTGACATATGTCATTAGAGGTGTAGATTTAGGTATAGTACTAGTATTAGAGGTTTGAACACTTATGGTGGAGTTAGTACCTAGAAAGGGTTTGTTTATATCATATAAAGAGGAATATTGTTCCCCATATGTGGTAGCTTGGGACATTTTTTAAATTAGTATCTTGTAATATATAACATTGAATCAATATTTTGTGTATCTAAGTTAATATATTAAATGAATTATTGGTCATCCATGGCATCAATGTGGACCATATTAGTTGTTATTTTAGTATTATCAATCTAACAATTCATGATAAGTCTATCAACATGGTGTGTAGTATGAATTATATAATTTGTAGAGAGAGTAAGAGGAAAAAAGGAGGCCATGTGTTCCCTTTTCCATATGGTGGTATAAATAATTATCTTCTATTGGGTATTTAAAAATATGATTTTGGAAAGGCTTGGGATTATTCATTTTTAATTTTAGTTTTATTAATGTTCTTAGATTTAATGCATTTATTTACACACTTTATCTAAATTAAATAAAATATCTAAATTAAACAATATGAAATAATTTCCTTCATAAAATCCATTAACAAATATAGACAATTTTCATTAACTATAGCCATATTTAATGTGCATTATTGGGGAATAGTCAAAAATAAGATTTTGAAAAAAGAATTAAATCTAAAATGTGAAACCCTAAGAGAGACCTAAGGTTTGACATGGTTTTATCATTGTATAGTTTCACCAATATTTGTTACCCTAATTTGGTTTAAAAACCCTAATATGATACAAAATTATATGTAATTCAAATTAATAAATATGTCATTCAAGTATACATCTAAGTTTAAAATATTAAAATTATTTATAACGACTTGAAAATTGGCATATTCTAAATATTGTAACCCAACCAAGGGATAAGTATTTAAATTTTAGGAATAAATTTATCAATATGTTTTTGTTCTAGTAGTGTAAAATAGACTTTAAAAGTTAGGTGATTTTATTAGACATTTTTTTCTCAATAGGATTAATTCCATCAAATATGGGTTGATATCAACTATCTATATTAACATGTAGTGATCGATACTAATATATGTATAAAATAGGGATTTCTATCATATGGTCACCTTTGCCTATCTTTGAAATATTTTTATATGTGATATCAAACCTTGATAATGTGTACAATTCAATAAATTAGTCTCCTTTACCTTAAAACCTTAGGTGTGCTTGTGAGATTTAGAAAACCTACAAATATTGAGAAATTTTAATGGTGTGAGATGACCCCAATCACCCTAATTAATGACTAGCCATTACCTACATATCTGTTAAAAAAAAGGGAAAAAACCAAGCCACATTTATTTATACTATCTATTATGATTTTACAATTGTGATCCTTTCATTTATGAATATAGATAATAATTTAGATTTGATAATTTTAAATGCTTACTTTGAATTAGATTTGATATACATAAAACTTGATTTTGACTACCCCTAGTGATGAGTTCACAATTTATAAATAATAAGGCATATTTTTCCAATGTGTAAAAGTTTATATATGTGTACTATATAAGTCTCAAGTAAGATATCAAGTGAGGGCTTGATTTGTATATATAAGAGTCCAAATGAGTAATTTTTCATTCCACTAACACACTAGGTAGATGGGAAAAACCTAAGTATTTATTTTTAAAAATTTCCATTTTTTGGGAGAGGGTCAATAAAATAAAAGATTAGATTAGTATCAATTGGTGATATTGACCAAGTAGGATGTTGTTGACCCATGCATAGGAGGAATGAACTGAAGTTCCAGGGATGTCTTCAGTAAGTAGGTTTGAAATAAATAATTAGGTTCTTATATCTTTGTAATAATAGAATAGAAGGGTAAATATCATAAGGTATAATTTAGGTGTGAGATAATGGTAGGTTAGGACCATATTTTTTCATGTAATTAATGTGTGGTAAATTAATGTTAAGATTTTCATTATCAAGTAATTAATCCCAGATTTTGGTATTTGCATAAAGTGCTTAGTGGTGGTGATAATGAATGTGTGGCCATATTATGATCCACATAAATTTTTGATGATATATAATCCTCACATGGATAAATTCTATTGAGTTCCAAATATTTGAATCTTAACTAAAGGAAAATGGAAAATATCATCATGTGGTTGGAGAGGATTTCAATTGTTAGCAAATGTGGAATCAATTTCAAGTGTTGGCCAATAGTAACCCATTCATAGGAATTTATGGGTTGTATTATGTCAACTATAATGAAATCCATAAATTATTTGTAAAGTTTTTGTTCCTTTAATATTATGTTTATTCACATGCACTTTACCCTATCTCAGATACTTGTTTCATATACATATCTTGTAAGTGAACATGCATGCTCACTTAATGCACTATGAGAGAGAATTTATGATTCATGGTTGGGTTATTTTTAGAGATGACTAATAACTATCTAAGTATATGTATATGTCATAGGCATAAACAAATAATAACTTATTTAATCATATATTATATATCATCTATAAAATTAATAACTAAACATCTTCACAATCATTATAACTTGTTAAAAAACAAAATGAAAAAAACCAATAAATAAATCTTTATTCGATTATAATTAATGATATTAAGTACAAATTTATTCAATACTTAGCATTTCAATGATAAAAAATATTTTAATCAATAGTTAAATACAATAATAACATCCATAAAAATCAAAAATAGTAAAAACAATGAATAATAATAAATTATCACATAGTGTCACCAAAATTGACTATTAAAAACCTATTCTAAAAAACAAGTTTGGATTTTATAGGATCAATCCAACACCTTGGGGTTACAATTAATTAATTTTCTTCCATATAATGTGCAACAAATTTATATATATAATAGATTAACTTCTTTACATCAAATGTTTTTGACCAAATAGAATCATATATCTATGTCGTGTTGCACTAGATTATCTCAAGACCATTCCTTACAATAATTTGTCTCAATGTTTTCATATATAAATATTCATTATCTACTAGCTTCTTAAATTGATGATCCTTCTTCTATGCTTCATGGTTTGTGTGATATCCATATTTTGCAATGTGCTTTGTGTTTTTTACTAACCATATTTCTTTCATCAGTGTAGTGCATGTTGATTCTTAGTCAATCCTTATGATATGATCACTCTCTAGTTTAAAGGTTCATCTATGCAACCTTATCCATTCCTCTATTCATATTTTTTCTTTGTTAAACTTTTCAAAAATTGGGGACTTATTTGTATTTATTATGTCTTACACCCATGGTATATATGCATAAATTTTCTTCCCTTTTTCCTCTCCATTATTTCCAAAAAATAGGTACACTTATATACTTCACCAAAATTCAGGGTCTGAATCACCCCCACTAACATTTGGTTCATCCCTATGGACTTATTATTATAAACTACTCCATCTATATAGCATGGTATATATCACTTCTATTTTGGTTAACATTTATATGCATAATCCTCTAAGCATTTTTGTCTCATCTTGGATTTCCTTTGCTTTAAACATGGTTTTTCTTATTTTTAGATCAAGTCATTCCAAGACCTCTTAAATTAAGTTTTCCTCATCCATGACCTTGTGTTGGATAATCTTGAAAATATTTTATATATTCATACACTTTTCCTCATATTTCTCTCTTAGTTCATCTATGTCTTCAATTATTTTATTCCTTTCATCTCTATCCTTAGTCTTGAAGACCTTTTCTTCTAATTCTTTTTGTTTCTTTTGGTCATCTATCAATCAAACATTAATTATTTTTAAACCTCAATAATACCTTTCATAATAATTTGGTTTTTTAAGTAAGTGACCATAGACTCAAAAATTTCCATCAAATTCTTTTTATGCCTTCACTTTTTCATGTTATTCTTATTTTTATACATTGGGCATTTTTCATGTACTATTCAACAACATGTCAACCACTAAAATAAATTAATTAATGTATCTTAAAATCTTCAATTTTATTTCATCCATAAGGATTAGGTATTCTTTGAGGACTCACCAAAAAGTTTTAAAAACTCCAACTCCATAACAACTAGGTTTTGTTTTGTCACTGTGTGCTTGTTATCTACCTCC
Organism: Torreya grandis; assembly: GCA_037957365.1. Taxonomy (NCBI): domain Eukaryota; kingdom Viridiplantae; phylum Streptophyta; class Pinopsida; order Cupressales; family Taxaceae; genus Torreya; species Torreya grandis. Next base: position 937,571 of record JARHVA010005918.1, on the reverse strand, counting down.
TCTAGCCACTTCCTTTTTCTTCTCTTGGTAGAGCTATTCAAAATATTCTACATTTATACCCTTGTTTCTAATTTCACTATTAAACACCATGATTGAACTTATGTCATATTTTTATGGCTAATGTGAAATATTTCCCTTTCATTTTCCATTGTATATGATTATTCCTTATTCACATTTTTTTAACACAAAATGTCTAATAATCTAAAAGTTATGTCTAGTATTAATGAGAGCTGATTATGATTTTTATGTAAGGAACTTTATTTTCATAGTATATTATAAAATAAATGTAGCTAGCTCATTCATCAAGTCTCTTTCCATTATGGTTTCTTCCTCTTAAACACTATCTTCATTTTATGACACATACTTCTCTAAACTAATGTTGAAGGTAAATACCTCTAGTCCTAAATTTTTTTATATTTTTGTGAACCATCATCATTTTTCTCATCCTATGACATTTTAACGTCATAGACTTCTTTTTTATTTTACTCACCCATTTATTCCTCTACCACCTCCTCTTTCTCCTCTTATTTTTCATATTTCTCTCTTTTTCACCATCTTCATTATATTTTTCTTATTTATTCCTTCATTCTCAAACCCATATAATATCAAATATTATTGAAACATATTCATTTATTCTACATATAATGTTTCATATATTTTTTGTGCCTTCATCCACATGCATAATTTCTTCGTTTAAAGAAATATCTTCCATAGATGGACCTTGGGAATCTGATGACTCCCCATATTCATGAAAAAAGGAATATAATATATTTTCCATTGGACAATGTGCCTTCAGTGATAATGTGGATGGGTTATATAATTAGGGGATGATGTATTGTTATCTTTAATCTATGATGAATTCTAGGGAGGCACAAGAATCAATTTTATTATCCTTGGTGAGAAAGGCTTTTGTGATGGTGAAGGTGAGGGATTAGTGGAGATGTTATGGGATATTTTGGTGAAAATGCTAGGGTATTTTTGGCATTGGTTGCATAGGTTTATTTGGTAGTGTTGGTGTAAAATAATTTCTTGGTGTTTTTTCTTAGGTATATATGGGCATTTAAAACTGAGTGGAATATTATCCCCATCATCCCTTTCACCTATTTCTTAGTCAAACTTCATTCACTGTAAGTCTTCAACTTTGGATTTCACCTTCTCCTTGATTCATGTGTGTTTTACTCTTCTGATTTCTTTGTCACCATATTATATGTTGCTATGGTTTATGGTTGGCTTGGATACATGGTGTTTTATATATTTATAATGTTGGGGAGTCCCTCTTTTGCCTTTTTTAAATAATTGGCTCAACCTTAGGGTTTTTATTTCAACCACTTCCTATTCTTATTCTAGTTAGGCCTAGCACTCACCTTTGGATTCCTAGGCTTAAGAACAGATGAAATGTAGTAGAGGTAATTTCCCACTTAATAAAAAATAATGGGATTTATTATTTTTAAGTTTTCATATGACTCACTTAAATCACTCAGTGTTCCCATATTGGGATGCTTATATAGGGTGTTGAGTATCATGATGTATTGATCAATATTTTTGTGTTTGTGTTTTTTCATGTCACATTGGGCACTGATCTAAGAGGATCATCACTAAGGAAAACTAATCCAAAAAAATCTTTTACCTATCATAAAATGAATTAAAGGTGGAAAAAAAGGAAAAAAAAAACAAAAGGAAATTTAAAATAAAATTATATATGGGGGGAGGGGGGTCAATAAGCCACAAAACCACCCATATATATATTTCATTATTTAATTATTTTGAAAATTTCCATTATTATATACTTTGACATTTTTTTAAAATTTCATTTATGAGAAATTATAGGTCATGAAAAATTTAAATGGGGCCATTTAAATATTAACATAGAACCCATCGAATTACCTTTTTTTCCATTGATAAACCACCCACTTTTCATAATCCCCATGTGGTATGTGGCCTTTTAACATGGAAGAAAGTTAACTTAGAAAAAAAAATGATAAGAGATATGTGTTGAACATGGGATGATTTTCATCACAAAACCAAAGGCATGGGAAGGTGTTTTGTCCCCTTACCTTTACTTAAAATATGTTGATAAAGCCACCTATTAATTCCATGGGCTTGGGAAGCCTATAATAGGTTGGTGTTTTATATGGAGAGCATGAAGAATTTTCAATGAATCATTGTTGATAAATAAAGCTTTGATAAGCTTTTGTGAGCCAATGAAAACTTTTGGAAATGCATGAAGGAAGGTTTTACTGAGAAAAAGATATTGAAGAGAATTATTTTGAGATGCAAGAATAAGTTTTTTTACAAATTCATTTGGTGTACTCTTAAATTGTAAACTTTACACCAATTATTAATGGATCGGTCATGATTATAGTGGACCTGAGGACATAGAAAAAGTATCAAACCACGTAAAGAAAATTTTAATATATTTCTCCTTGATTTGGTTCATTTTTTACACGTGAATATTACTTCGTGTCTAATCATGTATTTTTAGTTAAAAATATATTTGAATGGTGTTTTTAAAGTTATAGAAAAGTGAGCTTACTATTTAAAACATCCATTTTTTGAGTTATTCAAATTGTTTAATTTTTTTTTATAATTGGATAACTATGGATCAATTTGGTATTAGAGCTAGTGATCTGCACTAGAAAATAGTGTTTTTAGATTGCATGTACATTTTTTATTTTAATTAGGTTAAGATCTAGATGTGGTGAAGGTGAATTGGAAGAGTACAATCCTAATATAGGTACATGATATACAAGTCAAGAGACACCAATGCAAGGGGAGTAAGATCAGAAATGAGACTTTTATCAATCTTTTGAGAAAATAAAAATCATGATAGAAGAGCTCTATCATGAAAGGCAAAGTCAAAGTATGCATGAAATTAAAGGTAAAAATGAAGAGGAAATTACTTGGTCTCTTTGAACTTCCAATATAGGTGATGATAAGATGTTAAAAATATATGAATCTCTTCCTTCTTCAAAGCTTGATATTAAATTTGAGTTGCCTATATATAATGGAGAATTGAATGCAGATAAATTAGACAATTACATCAATAAAATTGATGTATACTATAATATTTAAAATAATGTAGATGAAAGAGTAAAAATTTAGTTAGATATGCTTTGGATGGGTGGTATAGCACTTATCTAGTGGGAAATCAAGTGACAAGAGGATTTGGTTAAACAATGTAATGTGACTTCTTCTTGGAATGAATTAGTTTCTAAGTTACGTAAGTAATTTTATCCTTTGGGATATACACAAAATTCCATGATGGATTGGTAAAATCTAAGGTAATCCAAGGGCCAAAGTGTAAAAAAGTATACACATGAGTTTAGGAAGCAAGATGTGCATTTTAATATTCCCTTACACATATTGGAGTCTTTGATGAAGCATATTAGTGGGTTACATAGTTATCTATGACATATGATATATTTTCTAAATCCTACTAATTTGGATTTTGTTTGTGTACAAGATAATCACATGGAAGCTAGGGGAAACTACCTAAAGTGAGGTTTCCTAAGCAAAAACCCAAGCAAGTTGAAAGTAAAGAAAAAGGTTTGAAAGGAAAAGGTAAGCATAAAATGACTTATATAGTTAAAAGTGAAGATGAGAAACCATTTTGTAATCATTGTAAGAAAAAACATGATGAATTAAATTGTTAGAAATTTCATCCATAATTAAAACTTAGGCATTTATGGAATAAGGGAAAGAAAAAGGAAAATGTTATAGCTCAACAAGATCTTGGCTTCGATTATAGAGATGAGATAAGGATCATTGAAATGGGTTGACAAGGTACTAGTTCTTCTAATCTCTCCAACATTAGTAATTATCATGATACTTATTCATCTAAATATAAGTTTGTACTGAATAAAAGAAGTGGAATGAGTTATTTCATATACATGTGATCTCTGAACACACTAATATAGACATGTTGTTTGATAGTAGATCACAAGCAAATCTCATTTCCGAATAAGTTATTTCTAAGTTAGGACTTAATAATTCACCAAATTCTAAACCATACTCTTTAGGATGGGTTTTTGATGATGCAAAATTATAGGTTACTAAGACTTCTAAGTCAATATTTGAAATTACCTCTAAATTAATTGATGAGATAGAGTTAGAAGTGGTACCACTTGACATTTATGGAATAGTTCTTAGGAGTCCTTGTATGAAAGAAAAGTAGTCTTCTATAGAGATGAAAAAAAATATGTACTTATAAAAAATGGTATTGAATACATTGTTAGAGCTCATTGTATAAAGACAAATTTATCTTTACTTTCTATAGGATAGATGAAGAGACTCATAAATTGAAGTAAAACATTTGTACTCATGGTTGTTAAGAGTTAATATAAAGATAAGTCTAAGGATTTTGAAGCATGTGATCCTAATCATCATGATGAATTAGTACTATGATGATGTTTTTAAGGATCCAAAAGGATTAGCTCCTATGAGAGGAATTCAACATGAGATACATTTATAGTAGGATTCTTCTCTCCCTAACATTGGCATGTATAAATTATCCATTGTAGAAAATGAGGAAATCAAGAAGCATGTGATGGAGTTTCTTGAAAAAGGAGTCATTCATCCTAGCACTTAACCTTGTGGTTCACCTAATATACTAGTGCCCAAGAAAGATGAAATGTGGTGGATGAGTGTGGATTTCTTATAATTGAGCAAAATCATGGTGAAAAATCATTATCATCTTCCTCGTAATGATGATTTACTAGATAAGTTGATAAATGTAGTATATTTCACTAAGTTATATTTATGAAGTGGTTATCATCAAGTTAGAATTAGCAAAGGTGATATTTGGAAAATTGCATTTAAGACAAAACAAGGATTATTTTAATGGATGGTCATGCCATGTGGTCTTTATAATGAATTGGTTACATTCATGAGGGTCATGAATGAAATATTTAGACCATTCATTGATGAATTTATGATTGTCTACTTAGATGACATACTAATTTTTGGTAAGGATTGGAAGTATCCTATTTTTACATATTATAAAAGTCATGGACATATTGAAAAAGGAGAAATTATATTTAAAGATGTCAAAATGTTAATTTGGGAAAAAATC